>PVLC010046524.1:0-11424 GCA_004027655.1 Graphiurus murinus | reverse complement strand
TCTTTAGGCTTTTCTACTTAAAGAATCATATCACCTGCAAGGATAATTTGACTTCTTTATTCTTATTTGTATGCCTTTTATTTCTTTCTCTTGCCTAATTGCTCTGGCTGAAACTTCTAGTATTTTATGGGAAAATTGAATAAGAACAGTAATAATAGACATCTGTCTTGCTCCTGATCTTAGGAGAAATGCTTACAGTTTTTCCCATTCAGTATGATATTGACTGTGGCCTTGTCATACACAGCCTTTATTATATTGAGGTATATAATAAGTATTTTGTCAATGTACTATCCAAATCATCAGTAATTACTTGATTAATAAAATTCTCTTCTCGACATCATTTTTCTAACCTGCCACCCTGGTTCCATCATATTGAACTCTAGCCTTGATTCTCAGGATAGGTGACCCTTCAGATTTGCTTTTCCACATGGATTTTCATTTTTACCTTTCCTGTGACATGTCACTGCTCTCTTAGTTCTTTCATTGAGAACCCTACATTCCCTCTCTGAGAGAAAAAATGAGAAAGTTACAAATAGGTACTCCAAAATATTTTATTGTTCTGGAAATACACTAGGTAGTGAAAATTTTGTGGCATGATAAAAAGTTCTGAAAACAATAATTACAAAAAAAGCAAAAGATTGAGCTTTATACATTTTTACGACTTTTTTCTTTTTTTATTTCACTAGCTGACAAGCATTAATTAAAATGCTATGCAACCACAAACACACCACACACACACACACACACACACACACACACGCACACACACACATACACGCACATCCTATGATCCAAAGTCCCTCTAATTAAACCTTAGTGCCTCCAAAGAAGAGTTTTTTATGTGATGTGAACTACTGACTCTGAGTCCCTTCACCATTCTTTATTAATGTTTATCATCAACATATAAAGCAAAAATTGATTCTGTTCCTTATCAATAAAAATTCCCCAAGTTATACAACCCTAGAGCAAGAAATCAAAACGGTCAGGGAGGAAAATGCTGATTGGTATAGAAAAATTACCTGCCATAGCCAAAGAAGGTTCCCAATGCCACCACTTATCAAATATATACCACATGCAAATCTTATGAAGATTAATTTTAACTAAATGTGAAATATTAAAATCAAAATACATTCTTCACATAAGATAATAATGTTTTACATTATGGGCTGCAATTTTAATTAAAGTTGGCATATTTCTGCTACTATGATTTAAAAGATTAACTAAGTTAGACAAGGTCTCAGATCTTTAACTACACCAAACCTGTTTGTGATTTTTGGCACTCTGCATTTTAGGTGTGTTATGAAGATGACAATGTGCCAGTCATCCAAGCTGTCAAACACCCACTAAAAGCTATTCAGAGCCAAACTCATTTGCACTCAGATGAACATCCCCACCCCCACCAGAAGCAATCACTTAAATACCTGCAGTTTCAGGTGACACTTATGGCTAATAAAACAAATTTTACAAGTCTAGAATTATTTTTTCCCAAAGTGCTAAAATAACTCCATAGACTAAACTAAGGTAAAGAATTATAGGAGTTACCAGTACAATAATTATAGTAACTAAACCATTCCCAAAATAAAACATTGTGTTTAGACATGCATGCAATTATATGGTTTAAAACCTTCTTCTCCACAGCTTAATTAACATTATTTTGAAACTTAATAATAAAAATATGTCCTCTATTTGGCAGGTGAAACACTGGCACATACTTCCAGTGAGAATTTAGATTAATACAAATTCCTGGCAAAATAGTTCAGGGATATGCATCAGAATGTTTTAGTGTTTGTGTGCTTTGACCCACTAAACCCAGAAGTAAGGCCACCAGTGAAGAAAGTGGGTGAGGGTGGTAAGAGCCCTTGGGCTGGACAGCTTCATGTGCTAAGTATGAAGTGGTGGAGTCTGAAAGTCTTTCCAGAACCAACAGTACTGGAGGTTTGTGGCTGTCAGTGGCTCAGTCTTCACTATTTGTGCTCTTCCAGCAATCATGAAGGTGACATGTCACAGTCTGCTGAACATCACAGTGATGTTCTCAGGTATGACTGTCTGAACACCTGGAGCTTGAGAACACCTTTTGGCCAGTGAATGTGCCTGTGACTGTCTCTTGTCTCCATCAATGTTCTCACTTGATATAAACCAAGACAACTGACCACACAAGTTAGAGGAAGGAAGAATTATTTGCTCACAGTATTTGGGAGAATTCAGAGTTTCAGGCCAGGTTACATCTGTGAAGCTCAGGGCACGGCAGTGGGAAGTAAGAGAGAAGGAAAGAGAAAGTGCTCTGCTCTCACACCACAGGTGCCGGCAGCAGAAAGCAAGCAAGCAAGGGGATTCAAAGACAAAAGCACAGTCCCCAAGGCGACACCCAAAAATCCATTTCTCCAGCCACACCCCACCTGCCTGTGTTATCACCCAGTGAATCCACTAAATTGGATTTATCCACTAAGGAGATTACAAACCTCATGACTTAATAACATCAATTGTGAACATTAATACATGAGCTTTTCAGGGGATATTCTATACCTCACCATAATATCTCTCATCCAGTCATCCTCATTAGAGATTTGTGAGACGATTTATATTTGTGGTTATACCTCATTGTATTTTTATGAGGGGACATTATATGCTATGGTGGTATTTTTAAACTTGGGGGTCTTTGGTGGTCTTTAGGAACATGAGCATCTAGAGGCGTTTGATATGGCAACACACATACACACACACACACACACACACACACACACACACACACACATATCCAAACTCACCAGCATTGATTGTTTTGGATAAAAAATGAAAGATCTTAGAGATCAAACCTTCTTAAAATTAAATTAATTAAAATAATCTTTTTTCTTATTAAATCCATCAGTACACATCAAATTGTGCTGAGGAAGTTAACAACTAGAAAATATCAGCAGCTTAAAAATAGCACTTTATTGAGCATTCATATATAAATTGTAATGAGTTGGCTCCCAAAAGCTTTCAAACAGAAGAAACAGAATTGGCTCATTTACATTTTCTTGGCCAGAGAAAATCACCCTGCCTTTCCTCATTTCAAAGTGAGTGAGTGTGTGTGTGTGTGTGTGTGTGTGTGTGTGTGTGTGTGTGTGTTTAAAGTTCATCCTCCTTTATGGGGCCTGAATATTTGTGAACAATTATATATACTACCATTTTTAGAAGTTTGCTTTGTCTGACTGCTTTAAAAGATCAATGAATGAATTGTGGCCTAACATGACCATATTTCTAAAGAGTTGTAAGGGCTTCTAAGCAGACATGGGAGACAAAGAGTGAAGGAGGACCTAGAAATAAGGGAACACTGAGCAGGGGGCCAAGCTGTGGGTGAAGGTGGAAACATGAACCAGTGGTTCAGTCCATGACAACTGGTAGTCGATGGCTACATATGAAAAGAGTAAGCTCAAAAGTGGACAATTTTTAACAATATAGTAAAATGAGCACACAGGCACAAGTGGCTAGGGATTGCCTCCACCTTATGTGTGTATATATATGCCATAAAGAAGAACAAAATCATGTCATTTGCCAGAAAATGGATGGAGCCAGAGATCAAGCATAATGTTAAGTGAAATAAGTCAGTCTCAGGAAAAGAAGTAACACGTTTCCTTCATATGTGGGATCCAGGGGGAGAAAAGGTGACATGAAAGTAACAGGCACTTTTAGAAATGAGGAAAAGGATCAGAGGGAGGAGGGAGAGGTGCCCAAGAGAGGGTGGGTATGATCCAAGTATGATTTTCAATGTACAAACATGGCACAAGGAAATCCATTATTATATATAGTTAAAATATATGAATCAAATATTAATAGTAAACCGATAAAGAAATTCTAGCACAGGATTATGGTAATACAAAATTACAGAAGTAGCTTCCAAATGATAATACTTTACAAAGAGCATCTATAGATCAAGAAATTTGTTTCTGGTGGATTAAAATCATGACATTGAGCCCAGCGTGATGGCGCACACTTGTAATCCCAGTACTTGGGAGGCTGAGACCAGAGGATCTGGGTTCACAGCCAGCCTCAGCTACTTAGTGAGGCCCTCTGCAACTTAGTGGGATCCTGATTCAAAATAAAGAATGAAAAGTGGGGCTGAGGGTGTAGCTCAGAGGTAGAATGCCCCTGGGTTTAATCCCCAGTACTGCAAAAAAAAAAAAAAAATCACAAACAAAATATTTTTCTTCTGTTAACTTAGCAACTAGTGAACAAAAAAAAAAGTACCCAATGCAGCAAAGATGCAGCAAATTAATACTTTTAACTACTACTCTCTAATACTTGTTAGAGAGTAGATTTTTCCTAGTCCTTTCAGAAAGAAATTTTGTAGTATGTCAAATGTAAATATAAGGTAGTTATAAAATAAAAATAAATATTTACAAGTATATAGCTTTTACTCAATAATTATTTAGAGAATTTAATCACCATATCCTTATATATAAAGTGCCCTTATATATAAAATGCTCTACAACATTATTCATAATAATGGAAGTTTGTAGGTTAGGAGAGATTCAAAATACTTCCAAAAAAGGGAATTTGTAACTTAATTTTGTTGTAATAAGCTGCTGCTGTATGAAATATTACAACTGTTGAAGCAAGAACCCCCAAGATTATTTAATATCATATAAAAGGCTTATGTGATGCAAAAACACTATGAAAATTTCATAAACAGATAACAAATATACATTCACAAATGTGGTTTGTATCTATGAGAGTTTATGCACACACATGCTTACACACACAAACATACTCGCAGATGTGCAAATATACATTCCTTAGCATACTTTATGCTGGAAAGAATAGAAAACCCAAAGAAAACTGGCTTTAAACAGTGAGGACATTGTCTACATCAAGATCCTATCAAGAGAGCCGAGTGTGGTGGCGCACACTCGTAATCCCAGTACTTGGGAGGCTGAGACGGGAGAATCCGGGTTCGAGGCCAGTCTCAGCTACTTAGTGAGGCCCTCTGCAACTTAATGAGACCCTGTTTCAAAATAAAGAATAAAAAATAGGGCTGGGGGTGTAGCTCAGAGATAGAATGCCCCTGGGTTCAATCCCCACCAGTACCGCAAAAAAAAAAAGATCCTATCAAGAAGCAAATGGCACACTCAAGTTAAAATGATTTTAATTTGATGAGGGCTTATTTAGAAAGGAACTAATGGCATAGGTGTGAATGGGATGCAAATGAACCACCAGACTGGGGACAAAGGACCACGATGTTGCTGTTGCTACTACTGCTCACCCCTCAGAGAGGAGGGAAGAAAGGGTAAAGATCACCTAAGAATATGTCCATACCTGATGCAAAAGTGGTGTGGGGAGTTAGGGAAAGCAAATGCACAAGTGAGACCTGTCTGCAAAAAACCTATGCAAGCCTTGTCAGCACCTGGTGGGGTGGGGGAAGCCAACCAAAAGAGCAGAAGAGGGAAGGAACCCACTGTGCGTTCCCTCCTCTGCAAAAGCTGATGCGACCTTGTGCTGGAGGGGACCATTCCCTGAGATCACAGCAACACCAGCACATCATAATTGGTGGGAAGAAACGGCTCTGTGAACACTCAAAACCACACATCACAAATCTTTGAGTCCCAAGGGCTTTCTCTATTTTTACCAGACCCAAAATAGTAATATTAAAAACTGAGACAGATGTGTTATTTCTGGGAGGTCTCAGAATAACTTTTGATCTGTTGCTGTATATCCACAAGGAAGAAACAATGTGATAGAACCACTGTCAGGAAGCAATAAGCTTCATTTTGACATCATTTGAGGCAAAATTTGTAAAATAAGAACAAAAGCGAACAGTGACATAGCGATCCCTTTGAAAGCAGATTAAGTTATAGCCATAATAATAAATCATGATGGTATCAGTTACCAACACACACAAGTTTAAAAATGCTGCGCTTAACATTAATATATGATTTCCTGATTTTTGATAATTATACTGAAGTTATCTAAGAATATGTTCTTGTTTTTAGAAATATATACTAAAATATGGAGGGCTAGAGGGGCAATATACCTGCAGCTTCTTCTCAAATGATTCAAGAGAAATCATGTTTGTATACATATATATACATGCAGATAGGAAGAATGACAGGATAAGCATGGCAAAATCTTAATAGGAAATCAGAATGATGGCTATGTAGGAATTCTTTATACCATTTTCGCTTTCCCGTAGTCCAGAATTATTTCAAAGCAAAATGTGTAATGTGTAAAATTTCAAGAAAAAATCCTTAGAAACAGAATATCTTTCCTGGTCTAGGATAACGATGTCCATTTCAAAATGACTCAGCAATTTTCCCTAAAAACTGGAAATTAACTGTTGCTTTTTCATGCTTACAAAATGTCTATGTAGGTTATGTAAAGATGGTAGTTTGAACATATTCCTGTAATTTTGCTCCCTTCCACTCAAATGGCAATAAAGGGATTTTTGCTTTGCAAGACAACAATTCCCAACCATAGGTAGAACAAGAGAGGGTACAACTTTTACATTTTGGAAAAAGAAAGCAGATGGAGCAAGCCGGGCATGATGGTACAGGCTTGTAATCCTAGTACTTACTTATAATCCTAGTACTTGGGAGGCTGAGACAGGAGGATCCAGGTTCGTGGCCAGACTCAGCTACTTAGTGAGGCCCTCTGCAACTTAGTGAGACCTTGTTTCAAAATAAAGAATAAAAAATAGGGCTGGAGGTGTAGTTTGGAGGTAGAATGCCCTTGGGTTCCATCCCCAGTACCATACACACAGGCACACAGGCACACACTCACACACACACACACACACACACACACACACACACACACACACACACAAGAAAAAGAAAGCAGATGGAGCAGAGGTAACTAGTTCAAAGGACTAGAAAACAGAATCCTAATCTGGTAAATGAGGAAGTCTGAATGTATGCATAGAATCTCCCACAGGCTCAGGTATCAGAATGACCAAATACTTCCAGAAATATGGAAGCTAATATAAGGGAAGTTGGTTAAGAGCAGTTTTAAAAAACAGAGACCAGCCCAGCTGGGTGTGGTGGTACACTCCTGTAATCCCAGTACTTGGGAGGCTGAAATGGGAGGATTGCAGGTTTGAGATCAGCCTCAGCAATTTAGAGAGGCTCTGTTTCAAAATTTTAAAAACTAAAAAATATAGGTCTGGAGGTGTAGCTCAGAGGTAGAACGCCTTTGGGTTCAATCCTCAGTACAACAATAATAATTAATAACAACACCAATAATAATAATAATAATAATAATAATAATAATAATACCAGCTGGACATGGTGATGTAGGCTTGTAATCCCAGTACTTGGGAGGCTGAGATAGGAAGATCACAGATTCTTGGCCAACCTCAACAATTTAGCAAGACCCTCAGTAACTTAATGAGACCCTGTTTCAAAATAAAAATAAAATAGGGCTGGGGGTGAACTTAGAGGTAGAATGCCATTGGGTTCAATCCCTAGTACCACAAAACTAGCAAACAAATAAACAAACAACCAGATTTCTTCCTTTATTCTGTGAAGTTGGGCAAATTCTCCCCCATCTCCAAACAGAGCAGTGGCAGTTTATTCTCTGAAGAATTATCTTCTTCTGATATTCTTAAACATAACAGGCTACCAAGGTTCTCAGACAGCTGAGGAAACTTTGTAACATGAATAATTGAGAGCAAGGAAAGAGAGGGGAGGGGGAAAAGGCACTTGTAAAAGGAAAACAAAGTGCAGAGAAAAGAACCCTTGAGAAAAACACAAGAAGCCTGGAGAAACGAAAACTGTTAACAAGACACCATAAAGAGGAACATTTGAGAAAACAAAAGAAAAGTTATGGAATTAAAAATATGAAGTCATCATTTTTTTTTTAAAAAGCTCAATAGGTTTATTAGGAAATAAAATTTAGGAAAAATTAAGGAATTCTCTCAGACAAGAAGAGGGAAGTGAAAGAAATAAAAGTAAGAGAAAAAATAAGAACTCATATATGTTTGGTTTAAAGTCATTCTTTTTTTTTTTTTAATCCAGAAATAAATGTGCATGTTTCAAAATGTCAAATGGTATGAAAAGCTTTAAAATCTTAATCAGACCCCCCCACACACACTTTTTCCTACTCCCTGGTTGGTGATTTCAGAGGCAATCACCCTGATTCTACAAGCTGTTTCTTTTTTTTTTTTTTCAGTACTGGGGATTGAACTCAGGGGCATTCTACCTCCGAGCTATACCCCCAGTCCTATTTTTTATTCTTTATTTTGAAACAGGGTCTCACTAAGTTGCGGAGTGCCTCACTAAGTAGCTGAGGCTGGCCGCGAATCCGGATCCTCCAGTCTCAGCCTCCCAAATGCTGGGATTACAAGTGTGTGCCACCACACCGGCTTTTACAAGCTGTTTCTTTAGACGCTTACCTAACTTTCCATTCAAAATGTCTGTATCACTTATGTAGATAAAGATGGCAGATTGAACATATGCCTTCAATTTTTCTCTCATCACATAAATACTATATGTATTATTCACACGAATACTATATGTATTATGTTCTTTTTAGATCTATCAATTTGGAGCATTATTTAATTATTTCCTACTACACTGTTGAGCATTTTACTCTCCTGTATTCCCATCACCTTTGCTTTTCCTTCTCTATGATTCCAATACAATTGTATTTATTTTTAGATTAAATCAAAATCTACTTATTTCTACGTATATATTACTCACAGCTGCACACTGCACTCTGATTATGTTTCTTTTCCTTTATTTTCACCATCTTTAATTATTACCATCTTTTTATCGAGGTACAGTTAATACTCCATAATATGCACCCATCATAAGTGTACAATTCAGTGAATTTTTTTTTAGTTGTATAGAATCATCAAGAATGAATCACCACAAGCTAGCTTTGGAACATTTCCATCACCCCCCAAAACTCCCTTGCACCTGTTTGCTGTCAATCCCTGCTTGCACTCCCAGCTCCAGGCAACCACTCATCTGTTTTCTGTCTCTATAAATATGCTTTTTCTGGAAACATCATATAAATAGAACCATACAACATGTAGTCTTTTGTGTCTGGCTTCTTTCACTTAGCATAATATTTTGAGATTCATTATGTCATAGTGTATATCTGTAGTTTGTTCATTTTTATTGATGAGTAATAATGTATTTTATAGATATACAACACTTTGTTAACCCATTCACCAGTTGATAGATATTTATATTGTTTCCACATTTTGCCAACTATAAATATTGCTGCTGTGAACATATATATGTACAAGTGTTTATGTGGACTTATGTTTTCATTTCCTGTGGGTAGATATCTCAGCACAAATTTTTTGAGTTGTTTTAGTAAGTTTATGTTTAACTTTTTGAGAAAAGTTAAATCTGTTTTCCAAAATAGCAGTCTTATTCTACATCCACACAAGCAATATATGAGAGGTCTAGTGACTCTATAATCTCACCTACACTTGACATTGTCAGTCTTTTGGTTTCAAGCCATCTATCATGATGTACTTTCTGGTGCAGTAACAGTAGCATAGACTAAGCAATTTATGAGCAATAGAATTTTATTTGGCTTACCATTCTAGAGTCTAGAAAGTTTAAGAGCCATCACTTCCTAATCATCCTAGGAATCTCCTTTGCCTATGTCCTGATTTAGGTTACATGTCTCCTGAATACCAAGATTCTTCTCTCTTCCCTTTTCTCCCTCTTTCTTTCTCCCTTCCTCTCTCTCTACCTCCCTCCCTCCCTCTCCTTCCCTCCCTCCCTGTTTCCTTATTTTGGTGAAGCATAGATTCTAGTTGCACTTTTTGCACTTTTTTTCCTTTTTTACATTTCAGGTAGTGCTGCTAATACTGCTGCAGAGAAAATAGTTATGGTGATCTTCAACATGCCTGCATCTTGTAGTACTGTTCTGATCTATTCTTCTCTCAGATGGTTGTTTTGCAGGTGAAATATTTTTATTTTATTTCATATTGTGTGGTTTAGCTAAGTGGAAAATGCAATTTGAGATATATAACCTAATTGTCAGGGAAATTAGAATAAAAAGAGAGAAGAAAGGGATCCAGAAGTACAGTCATTATTTGCCAATGGTTTTAAAATTAGAGTTGCATTATTTGGGGTAGGACCAATTGCTGATTCTGGACTCAAGCTGTTCTCCAGACCAAAAGCAAGGGGTACCCAAGGAAATGTGTCTCATTCCTGCTATAGATGCATGGGAGTGTAAGGTTGCTTATACCTTAAAACTGCCCATATTTAAAAAATGCATTGGTGCAAACCTTTGCTAAAAAGGAGATTCATTGTGCAAAGACTAGAGCTTTACCAAAGTCGGTTTCGTTTTAACCTACAACCCTTGTCTGAAAGCATGTTCTCCAATTTGTTCAGCTCAAACTCAAACAAAAGAAGACCCTCACATCTATGGAGATCATGGTAGAGCCAGGTACCCTGGAAATAGTGAGGCTGATTGTCTTGGCAAAGAGGAAAAAAATTAAGGTAATGCCTTTGGTGAGTTATTTTATCCACTCCAGAATTGTTGGCCTTCCAATATTTTCAAGAAGGAAATTCATGAACTGAAGATTATTCTTTTTATACTCAAGATGCAATTTGATCCTGACATCTCCCTGTGCAGCCAAGCTCCTGTTTTTTATCCAGTATACTTAAACTGATAACACCTAAGAAGAATTCCTAGTTTATGAACACCTTTTGAAAAGTCTAAAGGCTGCCAGGACATTTGAAATGTTAAAAAGTTTATTTGGTGAAGAAAAGTTCAACTGAACAAAACATTTTGGTACCTGAAGTGCAGATGGAGTGCCTGCAACGATTAGCCACGTGTTTATTTTTGCTTCTAGGGTGAGAATGGAAGCTGTAGACACAGTACTGAGGCTCATTATGTTCTCTGCTGGGCTACACTGCATTAAGGAGCTGCCTACATCCTATAGGAAGATTGTCTTCCACAGTGAAAGTCATTTTATCAAAGCCAGGGATAAATGTATCCCCTTTGTAAGAGACTGAATTTAAGGCAGACAAGTTCATTAGATTTCGGAAAAAAATATTAAAATCCTTTATTTATTTATTTATTTTTTGAGGCTCAACAGATTTTTCATGGTTGATGAAATGTTTGTTTATATTTACATTATTAAAACAAAGAACACTCTCAGAAACACTTAAAAGGGAACTGGTTTGTTTGTTTGTTTGTTTGTTTGTTTGACCTGGCTCACATAGAAGATAAGTGGGCCCATATAAATGAAATAAAACTTTCCCTTGAAGACAAAAAGTCAGTGTGGTTTTGCTATACATCTTAGCCCAAGTGAAAACTGAACAGGGTCCCTAACAGACAAATATTTATAAAGTATTGCATCAAGCAACAAGTGGCCCAGAAAGGGGCCCAGGCCAGCCTGGCCTCCGTATCCACATCAACTTTTCCCTTCTTATTCAACCTTTTCATGTTATCTACCTCTTAGAATATTTTTCATTA
>PVLC010046523.1:0-11402 GCA_004027655.1 Graphiurus murinus | reverse complement strand
TCCTCCTATCTCAGAAGTATGTCCATTTTTACCACTAGTATTCAACACAGTACTGGAAGTTCCAACCACAGTAGTAATGCAAAGCAAAACAAAACAACATCAGCCACAACAAACCTATCAAAAGATGAAAATTAAAGTCATCCAGAATGGAGAAGGAGAAATAAATCTATCTTCTCATGGATGGTATACTTCTTTCTATAAAAGTTCCTAAACACTTGATTAAAAACCTGCTAGAAATAATAAACAAGTTCAGCAACACCACAGGACATAAGATGAATGCAAAAATTGTATTTCTATATAATAGAAAATCAACAGCTCAAAAATAAAATTAAGGTAACAATTCCATTCATAATTGTTTCAAAAACAATAAAATATTTAGGGATAAATTTAAAGAAAGAAGTAAAGAACCAAATAAAGAGAGAGAGAGCTTTTAGTGCTCACGAATGGGAGGATCACTGTTGATGGCTGTTTCTCCCAAATTGACCTAGAGATTCAGTGCCATATCTGGCAAAGAATCAGCAGACTTTCTGCCGAAATTGACATATTGATCCTACAATTCATATGACAATGTAAAGGGTCCAGTATAGCCAAATAGTTTTGAAAAACAACAAACCTGGAGGACTTCCACTTTTCAAAATGTCCTATAATCCTGTAGCAATCAGGACTTTGTGGCTTTCAGGTCCATATACAGATCAAAGGAGCACAACTGAAGTCCAGACTTAAGCCTTATATTTACAACCAACTGAATCACACCCAAGGGCAAAGGCAGCTCGATGGGGCAAAGATGGCTTTTCAGTGGTGCCAACTGGACACCAGGGTGAACCTCCCTGAGGCACTGGCCAGCTTTTTCAACAAGCAGCTAGGTAATAAGTATTTTGTGCCCCCACAGTCTTAGGACCTCGCTGCAGTCACTCACCTCACTGTTTAGTGAATTCTTTGCTGAGATTTCCTCCTGGATTCCTGAGTGAGAGTGGGAAGGGAGATTGTTGAGTCTTTTGACTTTGAGTTCAGAACACGTGGATCAAAGACCACAACTGGAAAAAGAAAAAAGACTTCTCAATGTGGGCACATCACTGTAATTTGAATACGTTATTTGGCATAATGTATAATGGTGCATAAAATCTAGTGAACAAAAGAGCATGTAGGATGCTGGGTGTGGTGGCACACACTGTAATCCCAGGACTTGGGGGGCTAAGACAGGAGGATCATAGGTTTGAGGCCAATCTCAGCCTGTCACCCACTCTCCCTTGGGGGCTCATGTGAAGTAAAACATGCACCCCAGTGCTCAGCTTTGTGCCCCAGTGTGAGCTGATGGGCACCTTGGGAAGTATGAGCGGTCATGGGTCACACTGAGGTCAGAAAGTGAAGGTGCCATTGTGTGCAGATCTGGGGTGTGAGGACAGGGGAGAGACACAGTCATCCTGATGAGAGGGACCCAGGGGTGAGTACTGGAGTCGTGGAGAGGCAGCAAAGGCATGGGCCCACCTGCCTCAGTTGAGCACCAAGAGGTCCAGGTTCTTGCTAACACAGGAAAAGGACAAGTCACTGCAAGCACGCTGATGGGAGGTGCTTCCGCAGGTGAGTCCAGCTGCCAATGCCTGTGCTTGTTCTTTGTGTTCATATTTTATCTTAATATAAGTTATTGGTTTTTTTTCAGTCTCATCTTTTTATGAATGAACAGTAAAGATTTCCAAAGCCACATGAACCATGATATCACAATGCAGAAGTCAATATGAGAATTCCCCATCCGTGCACTGAGCTGACGTTAAAAAATAAAAGAAAAGAAAAAGAAAAAAAAAAAAATATATATATATATGAATGTCAAGTAATGCCTCTCTGCTTGAAATTTCTTCTTCTACTCTCCCTCCTTCTAACTTAAAACATGCTATTTGTATGGAAATACAATTCTTTATTTCTTTGCTTTTTGTTGTTGTTGTTGGTGGTGGTGGTGGTGGTGGGTGGTGGTGGTGGTGGTGGTGATGGTGGTGCTGAGAATTGAACTCAGGAGCATTCCATCTCCAAGCTAGAGTCCCAGCCCTTTTTATTTTTTATTCCTGCTGAAACAGGATCTCACTAAACTGTTGAGGAACCTCATTAAGTTGCTGAGACTGACCTTGAACCTGCAATCTTCCTGTCTCAGCCTCCCAAGTATTAGGATTATAGGCATGAGCCTGGCTTTATTGTCATTTTTCAATTAATTAACAAATATTTTTATTTCAAAGAAAGGCCTGGGAAGCCAGGCAATGTGTGGCAGGATCAAAATCCCTGCAGGAAGGCCCAAATGGGGCATTTTATGAAGCTTGAGGTGAAGCCGAGGTTGCAAGATGAGAGGGACCCAGAAGTGAGGACTGGAAAATTAAATTTCTGAAAAACCAGAAATTTAGAAACATGTAACAACTGTGAGGAAAGGCTGCTAGCTGAGAGCCATGGAGCCAGGCAGGAGGAGGAAGTAAAGTGCCACTGCACTCAGCCAAAGCCCCGTGGAGGTTGCTTCTCACTGCCACCTGCCCTGGATGCCAGGAGAGCTGCAAGATCAAATGCTTGTCCTGCCGGCTTTCATTACTGTTTTGGTCTCATCCCTTCCTTCTACATCCTTATTACTCCCTTTGGGTATGCAGATTTTACACCTTGCCATTGTATACTGGATGCATGGAACTAGCTTTTTTTTTTTTCGGTACTGGGGATTGAACTCAGGGGCATTCTACCTCCGAGCTACACCCCCAGCCCTATTTTTTATTCTTTATTTTGAAACCGAGTCTTATTAAGTTGCAGAGTGCCTCACTAGGTAGCTGAGGCTGGCCGAGAACCCGGATCCTCTGGTCTCAGCCTCCCGAATGCTGGGATTACAAGCGTGCGCCACCACGCCCGGCTACTAGCTTTTTATTTTGATCTTCATTGTCTTTCACAGGAGCACACAAGAGTTCATCTTGAGTCTCAAGAGGAGACTTTGGGCTTTGGGACTTTTCAGCAATATTGGAATTGTTAAGACTGTGGGAACTCTTGGAGAGGACTAAATGCATTTTGCATCCTGAGCTGGGCATGAGCTCTTTAGGGGCCAGGGGCAGAATGTTCTAGTTAGATATGAAATGTCCCTTAAAGAGCTCATTTGTTAATATTCAGAGTTGATATAGTGGAGTCATGAGGATTGTAATCCCAGCAGTGGATAACTCCATTGTAATGGCTTTACCTGGGTGGTACCCAGTAGCCCACAGGGTGTGGCTGATGGAGGTGGTCCCTGGGGGTGCAGCCTTGGAGATTATAAATGGTTCCTCCTCCCCCGGCTCGCTCTCTTGCTTCCAGCCTCTGTGATGTATGGAGGACAGCCCACGTGCTCTCTGCCTCCTGCTGCCATGCCCTGAGCTCCCACATGGACTGAACCATAGAAGAATAAATCTTCTTTCCTCTAGATTACATGGTTAATCTTGGGATTATAGCCGCAAGGATGCTGATGTACACGTGGTTAGACAGAGGATGTCCCCTGAAGAGTTCATGTATTAAACTCAGGGTTGATATAGTTAAGTCGGGAGAGTTGTAATCTCATCAGTGATGGATTTATCTGGGTGGAGACCTAGGTGATAGGGTGGGGCTGGAGGAGGGTCCTTGGGGGTGTGGCCTTGGGATTGTGCTTGTGCCTCTGAATCCCCTTGCTGGCTCACTCTTTCCTGCTTCAGGCCTCCCAGATGTGAGGAGCAAAGCCTTGTGCTCTTCCACCGTGCCTGGAGATCCATGGTCCCCAGGCTCATGTGGACTGAACCCCAAATCCCCAAGGGAACTGGAACAAACAAATCTTCCTTCCTCTAAGTTATATGATCAGATCTTGGATTATAGCAGTGAGAATGCTAAGACAAGGATCACAAAGGGATTCTGAGACCAGAAAGGTTTACTAGGATCTGTTTTTTTCCTTCTTACCTTTTAAGTTAAAACAGTTATTGCAGTAGAAGGAATGGGCATTTGTGTTGTTTTCTCTCTCAGATGCCAAAAATATTTTAAAAGGAAAGAAAGAGGGCTAGGTATCAGTGGTAGAGTGCTTACCTAGCATGCGTGAGGCCCTGGATTTGATTCCCAGCATTGTAAAAGGAAGGAAGGAAGGAAGGAAGGAAGGAAGGAAGGAAGGAAGGAAGGGAAGGAGGGAGGGAAGGAAAGGCAAGCAAGCAAGCTTATCTGTGCTAAATTGGCCATGCCAAACTACTTAACTTCCCTTGGAGGTACTAAAGGAGGTTGCAGAATGATCTGTGGCAAAGTGGGGGACTGTGGGGCCCAGGGTGGCAGGAAAGCCAACCAGAGCCTCTCACCCATGCGTGAGTGTCACCAGTCTCTTGGTATTCCATATTTAGCTTGGTGCTTGGGATCTAGGAGTGCTCAATAGATACTCCATGAAGGAGTAAGGCAGTGTAATTAAATTGGATTTTTCCCTTAAAAAAAGCAATGGAAATCAGAAGAGTCATGAGGAAACTAAAGAGAAAGAAAAAGAAGGATACTTTTTGTTGTTGTTGTTTTGTTTTTGTTTTATTTTGTTTTTGTGGCGCTGAGGATTGAATCCAGGGGCATTCTACCTCCAAACTACACTCCCAACCCTATTTTTTATTCTTTATTTTTGAAACAGGGTCTCACTAAGTTGTGGAGGGTCTCACTAAGTTGCTGAGGCTGGCCTTGAACCTGTGATCCTCCTGTCTCAGCCTCCCAAGTACTGGGATTACAAGCATGTGCCACCACACCTGCCTTAAAGGAGGATAAGTTTAACAGTGTTGTACTAATTTTCCAGGATAAACGCAGGCCAGAGCTGCCCACTCGGGGTCGGGAACATTCTACTCCATGGCTCATTGTCCTCATGTGTTAGAGTTTAAATCTGGAATGACCCCAAGGACATACATGCTAAAGGCTTGGTGGCACTACTGGGAGGTTGTGGAAACTTTAGAAGGTAGAGCCTAGTGGGAGGAAGTTGATCATGGAAGTGTGTCCTTGACCGGGACGTTGGGACCCCAGCTCCTTTCTCTCTTTCTCTTTGCTTCCTGACTGACACAACATGAGCAGTCTCCTTTGTCCTGTGCTCCCCACCATGATGTGGGGCCTCACCACAGTCCAAAGGCAACAGAGCCAGTCAACCACAAATGAAACCTCCAAAACTGTGAACCAAAATTAACCTTTCCTCCTTTGAGTTGATTATGTTGGGCATTTTGTCACAGTGACAGAAGGCTGACTAACACAAAAAATGGTTACTCTCTTGGGTTTCCTTTGTGTTTATAGAGAATGTTGCAAATGCCCCTATCTCCTTCTTTCAGACTATCCTCTTTAACTGTGTTTAAAAAGCAAAAAGTACTAGAAGGGGACATGTGTGTGTTGTGTATGTGCTATGTATGTGCTGTGTGTGTGTGTGTGTGTGTGTAACTGGGGAATGAACCCGGGGCATTCTACCTCTGAGCTACATCCGTATCCCTATTTCATTTTTTATTTTGAAACAAGGTCTCACTAAGTTGCTGAGGACCTCATTAAGTTGCTGAGGCTGACTACAAACTTGGATCCTCCTGTCTCAACCTCCCAAGTACCAGGATTACAAGTGTGCTCCACCATGTTGGGCTTCTAGAAGGAGATTTGAAAGGAATGTAAGGTCAGCTAACAAATAACTCAGTCAAATTTGGTGAAGATTGTATTTATAGTTAAGAATTAGTCACATGAAGCAAATAATTGTCACCTGACAGGGGAAGTCAGGGGCCACTGTATGTATAGCATGCCTCTCCTTGAGTTTCTGTTTTTGAGAATTACCCATACTTTGTTATTATTGTGGGGGTTAAATGAGATAAATGGAAAGTGCTTAGTATATAATGCAAATAATAAATATTTGTGCCTATCATTCTTTCCTTGATTTGAAGATGGGACTGAAACCTTCACATGCTTTTTTAAAATTCTAGCAGGTGTGTGGGAGGGCACTGGGGATTGAACCCAAGATCATTCTACCTCTGAGATATATCCCAGCCTTATTTTATTTTATTTTTTTAAAATTTGAAACAAAGCCGGACATGGTGGCGCATGCTTGCAATCCCAGTACTTGGGAGACTGACACAGGAGGATTGCAGGTTTGTGGCCAGCCTCAGCAATTTGTGAGACCCTGTTTCAAAATAAGAATGAAATAGGGCTGGGGGCATTTTTTAAACAAAGTCTTGCTAAATTGCTGAGGCTGGTCTTGAACCTGCAATCTGTCTGTCTCAGCCTCCCAAGTACTGTACTGGGATTACAGGCATGCACCACCATGCCCAGCTTGCTTTTTTTAGTTCTAAGACTTTATTTTGTGGTGCAGTTTTAGGTTTAAAGAAAAATTGCACAGAAAAAAAAAAGTGCAGAAAGTTCTCACAAACTCACCAGCATCCTCTATTACTGACACATTCCTTTAGTGTGGTACATTTGTTACAGTCAGTGAGCCAATATTGATACATTATGATTAGGTCAGGTTACTTGTTTACATTAGGGTGGGCTCCCTGAGTCTTATCAAACACACAGTGACATTGTATTCATTTCAGTATCACACAGAGCAGTTTCACTGCCCTAGAAATCCTCTGCTCTCCTGATCATCCCTCCCTCCCCTGAACTCCTGGCGACCCCAGGGTGTTTATTGTGTCTATGGTTTTGCCTTCTCCAGAATGCAACATAGTTGAAACGGTACAGAACCAGTTTAAGGAGGGCCTTACTCACTTAGAAACATGCCTTTAAGTTTCCTCCCTGTATTCTGGAGTTTCAGTATCTTATTTCCTTTTATTTCTGAGCAATAGTCTGTCATATGAAATCATACATATTTCAAATACCAATTGTCTGTTGTAGCTTTAAGCACCGAAGTTAGGTAAAACTCATAGAGTGCCCCTAGGCTGAATCCCCAGTACCAAAAATGTTAAAAAAAATAAATAAAAATAGGGAAAACTTAGACTACATCTTTTATTTCCCTTTAGAGAACATACTCTTGCATATATACACATATGCATGAGCACACATGGGCACAAGTGCACACACCTCCTTTTCTTTCACAGGAAAGGCCATGCACTCTGAGATTCTGCAGAGAAGAGCCCCGCCTCGCACCCTTGTTGCTCATGGAGACAAACATCTAGGTGGTTTCCGAGATGACATGGTCAAGTCTTCTCTCTGCCACTTTCCAGGCTCATATTTAATGACTGATGATGTAGTGAAAGCTGAGGTAGCTCACTTGCTCACTCACTCAGGATAGAATGCCCAGTCTCTGAGCATGTGGCTTATCTTGCCCACCACTCTGTCACCATGGCAACCACCCTTGAAAACTCAAGTCCTTCAAAGGAGCCGCAGCACCTGGTCCTTCACACTACCTTCTGGGACAGGGTCTCTGGTTGGAGGGCAACTATGGGGCTTGGGATACCCACTTCACCTTGGTGGCTTGACCACCATGGGAGGATCAGCTCTGACTTATCTTTGCTCTCCTAGTCACTCAGCTCCAGCCAGACAAGGCAAGAGAGGCCCTCTGCCTGGACACACATCACCCGGGCTGCAGAGTTCACACCCGCTCCTCCAGACCCTGGCAACATCCCTTCTTCTTCTAAAGAAAGACTCGGTATTTCAGAGGGATGCACACCTTGTTCCATCACAGGAGAGCACAGCAAAGTGGCTCTTAATGAAACACTAGTATCCACAGCTAAGAGAATAAGAGGATCTTCCAGGCATGGTGGTGCATGCCTGTGCTACCAGTACTTGGGGGGCTGAGACAGGAGGATTGCAGTTTCGAGGCCAGCTTCAGCAACTTAGGGAGACCATCAGCCTTTTTGTGAGATACCGTTTCAAAATTAAAAAAAAAAAAAAGTGCTGAAGGTGGAGCTTGAAGGTAGAATGTCCCTGGGTTCGATCTCCAGTTCCAAACTATTAAAATGAAAATTTAAAAAAGAGTACAAGGATTATACCACAAGGCCTACATACAGTGAAGCCAGGGGATTTAGGCAGCCAAGTTACAATCATGGAAGTAACTCAGACCAAGGATGCCATCCAGGCCCACTGACAGGAATCGACTGCTGCTGCACCTTGGGGTCAGTCATGCAGCAGTCTCTTGACATAGGACCCAGTGAGTAGCAAAGAAAGTGAGACCTTTGACACTCCCAAGTGAAAATGTGCTGGGTCATGAAGAGTGGAGGCCAGTGGGTGTGGGAGCATGTGCCTGTAATCCCAGTACTTGGGAGGATGAGGCAGGAGGATCGCAGGTTTGAGGCCAATGTGGTGCAATAATTTAGCAAGACTGTTTCAAAATAAAAAAATAAAATAAAATAGGGCTGAGGATGTAACTCAGAGTGTCAGAGCCTCAAATTGCTACTGTCCTATTTAAATAAATGTAACCAGGGCTTCGCTCCAGCAAGTAGACTTAGGCCTCTGGTGGGGCCTGGGAGGTAAGCGGCTAGAGCCCCCAGAGGTCAGTGTGGCAGTGTGCTTAGGAGCCACAAGATGCACAGGCCAGTTTTCACCAAGAAGTTC
The DNA here is from genome assembly GCA_004027655.1 of Graphiurus murinus. NCBI lineage: Eukaryota > Metazoa > Chordata > Mammalia > Rodentia > Gliridae > Graphiurus > Graphiurus murinus. The sequence continues at coordinate 2,933 of PVLC010046523.1, read as the reverse complement.
ACAAGAGGTGGAGAATTAAGTCCTTCCAGCATGATTTAAAAGACAGTAGAATTTGAAACAATGTAACCATCCAATAATACACATAAGATTAAAGTCCCTCTTCCAATGTACCTCTATCCAACAAAATACTCTGCAGTCCTAAAACACATTCTAGAAGAACAGTTGAGGACAGGAAAAACAAAACTAAACTAAACTAAAGTGCATAGTTAAGTGAAAAGCTTACAAAACAGCAACCTAATTCCAATTTAAAATTATTTAAAGTGTCAAATTAAAGATGAAGCATCAAAATTTTTTAAAATATCTACATGTATGGTTAGCAAAATTCTTAACACATTCCTGAGACTCTACTTCCTTACATCCAGAACCCGTGACTAAGACGAAGCGTCATTCCCTGAAAGACCACCCTCGAGGACGCTTTGAAAGCAGAGAGCCTTTCAGGCTGCTGGGGGCAGGTGGAGCTGATCATCAGGGAAGAAATGGGAATTGAATGTGGCCAAGAGCCTGAGTGGACTTGGAAGCAGATTTATCCCCAGAGCCTCTGGTAGTAGGACTGACTGCCCACTCGTCCTTCCACAGTACTGCTGCCCTCCAGCACACTTCAGCCTGCTGGCCTTGACCTCAGTGGTGGGAGACGATGAGCAGAGAACCAGGTGCAAAGCCATGCAGGAAATCAAAAGATGACAGTAGTTGGTCTCAGGATTAGAGTGCTTCTGTTGTTCTGCAGGCTGTACAATGGGTACCAGTTTTCCTTAAATTCAAGAAAGAGATACTTTAAAATGTAACATCTTTACCAAACTTGAAGATAAGAATCCTGTGCATGGTATTAATTCAGAATGGAGAGATTTAAAAGGAGAAAAACTTCCTTCTCTAACTTACCAATTGTATCTAGGGATTCTGACAGAGTTAGCAGGAAAAGTGATGAACTTGATATGTGGTGTATACTCTTTTCTTTGTTCCATCTAGGGACACAAAAACTATAATAGAAAAATTATTTGCCTATTGACAACCTGATCAATAGCTTTAATGCAGAAAGACTTTAATTCCAAATCCAGCTCAGGTCTACATCAAGGGTTACACACTCAAGGTAACCGTGAAATGGTTTCCTATTCCTTTAAATCCACCAGGGCTTATAGGGGAAGGCTTAAAGACCTTCCTCCTCCTTTGTTCTCTTAATTGCTGGCATAACCTAAACCCCAGACAACTTGCTTTCGTCTGCACACGTAGCAGGAGCAGGGTTTGCCTGAACATGCTGGGCCCTGGCCATGTGCTTCCAGCAACTCGATCTGTTGCTCACATCATCATCTTGGGCTTTTAACTTCCAGCCAGTCACTTAATATTCCCATCAGTAAAACCAAGATGAAGCAATCATCACTGCCTTGAGTCAGATGAAGGTCTCCACTGAGCACCGCAAGCATCCATGACTGCAGCCATGCTCATTCAGAGAACTTCACCCAATGCACCTTGGCTCTAGGGTGCAGACGCTGCCAGGGGGGTTTTGACAGGAGGTGCTTTTCTGGAAGTCTGTGAGATACTTTTCCCTAGATAGAGTGGTGAACAAAAAGGGGATGTTAAGCATGGGTTTTGTTCTTGGTTTACGGACTCCTTTGTCTTGTAGACAAGATTCTCACCTATGAAAAGTGTTAGGAAAGGTTAGAAGCTTGGAATATCATCGAAGGACAGATGCAGTGTGTGGGGGGTAGCAATAAAAAGCATCGTGTTTATTTAAATGTGGGCTAATAACTCAGGAGTGTGAGGCATACAAGTCCTTACAGAATGATAAAAGGATCAATTCATCAAGAAGATGTACCAATTGTAAGTGTGTAGACTCAGAGTACCTAAATATAGAAAGCAAATGTCTGACCACAAGACAAGAATAGTAAGGAAGAATAGTAAGGATCGTCAGAAACACACTACTTTCAGTGGACAGATCATCAAGACAGAAAGCCAACAAGAAAACACTGGATTCGAATTACGCTTTAGAAAAACTGGACCTAGCAGACATGCAGAACATTTCATCCAACAGCAAGAGGATACACAAGGTCTAATAACCCACAGATAATGGGCTCCAGGATAAATTGTATCTACCTGCAAAACATACCTTAACAAACTTAGGAAGATTGAAATCATATCTGGTATTGTTTCAGACCACAATAATATAAAACTAGAAATCAGTAACAGGAGGAAGCTCATGATATTCACAAATATGTAGGAGTTAAATAACAGGCTCCTCAATGACCAAGTCAAAGAAGAAATTAAAAAGGGAACATTGAAAAATATCTCAAGCTGGGCATGGTGGCGCACACTTGTAATCTCAGCATTTGGAAGGCTGACATTGGAGGATCTGGGTTCGCAGCCGGCCTCAGCTACCTAGTGAGGCACTCCGCAACTTAGTGAGACCCTGTTTCAAAATAAAGAATAAAAAATAGGGTTGGGGGTGTAGCTCGGAGGTGCCCCTGAGTTCAATCCCCAGTGCCATAATAATAATAATAATAATAATAATAATAATAATAATAATAATAATAATATCTCAAGACAAAGGAAAATGGAAACACAATATACCAAAATATATAGAATTTAGCAAAAGCAATTCTATGAGAAGAGTATATAGTATTAAAAGCTACACAAAAAGAAAAGATCCCAGATAACCCAAACTATATCTCAAGGAGGTTGAGGCAGGAGGATCTCAAGTTCAAGGCCAGGCTGAGCAACCTAGTTAGAAGTGGTCTCAAAATAAAAAATAAAAAGGGTTGGGGACATAGCTCACTGATAGCACATTAACCTAGCATGTATAATGCCCTGATATCTACCCCAATGCAGAAAAATAAATACATAAATCAATAGATAGATAAATGTAAAAAATAAAGTTGTAAAGATAATTCTACATGATAGGAAATATATTCTAAATAGGATACAGACTATAAGTTTTCCAACTA
>PVLC010046522.1:0-11403 GCA_004027655.1 Graphiurus murinus | reverse complement strand
TGGGGATTGAACTCAGGGGCATTCTACCTCCGAGCTATACCCCCAGCCCCATTTTTTATTCTTTATTTTGAAACCGAGTCTCACTAAGTTGCGGAGTGCCTCACTAGGTAGCTGAGGCTGGCCGCGAACCCGGATCCTCCGGTCTCAGCCTCCCGAATGCTGGGATTACAAGCGTGCGCCACCACGCCCGGCTTGCATACTGTTTTTAGTAAAGCATTTCGAGAGTGTCTAACTCAATGATAGCACAACAAGAAGCCAAGATTATTGTTTACTAAGATTTTTTTTTTCAGTACTAGGAATTGAACTCAGGGGCATTCTACCTCGAAGCTACACCCCCAGCCCTATTTTTTTTTTTTTTTTTTTTGGTACTGGGGGTTGAACTCAGGGGCATTCTACCTCCGAGCTATACCCCCAGCCCTATTTTTTTATTCTTTTATTTTTGAAACCAGGTCTCACTAAGTTGCGGAGTGCCTCACTTAGGTAGCTGAGGCTGGCCACGAACCCGGATCCTCCGGTCTCAGCCTCCCGAATGCTGGGATTACAAGCGTGCGCCACCACGCCCGGCCCTATTTTTAATTCTTTATTTTGAAGCAGGGTCTTGCTAAGTTGCGGAGTGCCTCACTAAGTAGCTGAGACTGGCCGTGAACCCGGATCCTTCGGTCTCAGCCACCCAAATGCTGAGATTACAAGTGTGTGCCACCACGCCCGGCTGTTTGCTAAGATTAAGGAAAACATTTGCAGAGAAAGCAAGAGGAGAAGTCACTACCTTCTGTGACTTTTCTGATGGCCTTCCACCAAAGGAAAAGAAAGCTACAGATCCTAAGCCAGTAATTTCAAAGCTCAAAGTTGGTTCTGACTATATATATATTCTGTATGTGTGGTGTTCTACCTCTGAGCTACACCTCCAGTCCTATTTTATTTTGAAAGGCCCACTAAGTTGCTAAGGCCCTCACTAAGTTGCTGAGGCTGGTCTTGAACCTGCGATCCTCCAGGCTCAGCCTCACAAGTACTAGGATTATAAGCAGTGGTATGTGAGTAAAATAAAAGTTATTTTGTTTTTGTTTTCTATGTCCTTAATTTCTTCATCATTATTACAGTCAGCCCTCCATATCTGCAGGTTGCACATCTGTGGATTCAATGAATGCAAATAATCTGAAAACAAATTTCATCAGTACTGAATATTTATATACTTTTTCTTGTTATTATTCCCTATTATTCTATTTAATATCACATTGTATTGGGTGTTATACAGAATTTAGGGATGATTTACTGCTCACAGAAGTGTGTGCTTAGTAGGTTATATGTGAATACTACATTGTTTCCCATAAGGAACTTGAGCATTCTTGAACTTGGTGTCCCTGAGGAGTCCTAGCACCAGTGCCACACAGACACCGAGGGACAACTGAATGCCTACATGTGTTAGCCATTGATCTAGCACTATAAATCTACCTGGTGAGATCAACTTGTAAGAAGAACAGGTTCATTCTGAGTTGTGGTTTTGGAGGCTCCAGTCTATATTCAGGTGAATTTGCTGCTTTTAGCCTCTGATGGAGGTGCCAGGTGGCAGCGGCAGGGGTTGTATGGCAAAGCAAGACTTCTCAACTCACTGCTGGGGAGCAGAGGAGAAAGGAAGAGCAAGCTATCTATATCAGGAGTGATTCCCTGTGGCCTGAAGAACTCTCACTTGCCCTGACTCTGTGTGTGTGTGTGTGTGTGTGTGTGTGTGTGTGTGTGTGTGTGTGTGTGTGAGAGAGAGAGAGAGAGAGAGAGAGAGAGAGAGAGAGAGAGAGAGGGAGAATATGAATGTGTTAGTTGGGATCTAACTCAGGGCCATTCTACCTTCTAGCTATACCCCCAGACCTCTTTTCTTTGAGACAGGGTCTCCCTAAGTTGCTGAGGCTGGCCTCACATATGTGATGCTCCTGTTTCTCCTCCCAAATATAGGGATTACAGGCAGGTGCCATCACTCTCAGCTGGCCTCACCTGTTAAAGTTCCATCATCCACTAGCGATACCCCGAAGGCCAAGCCTTTAACTCTTGGGACTTTGGGGAACATTTAAGACCCTAACTATCGCAGTAGGCTATAAAGTTAAGATGCAAGCTTGGAAATCACACAGCTTGTGCAGACATTGTGCTTGTTTTCTTTTCTATCTGTGGGACCTTGGACAAGGTGCATAATCTCTTTTATCCTGACGTTTCCCTATACACCCAACTGGTATGGTTGTTTTTAGTATGCTACCGCACAGAGCAATGAGGGTAGTTGTGTGTATGTGGTAAATCTAAGTAAACATTATTCCACACCTTCCTAACTTCCTTGTACATTTTTAAAGATTGCTTTGCCAGTAATTAGTATATTCTTGAGCTAAGTATGTAAACCATATACCTATTCAACATTTCTTTTTTTTTTTTTTGCAATACTGGGAATTGAACTCAGGGGCATTCTACCTCCGAGCTATACCCCCAGCCCTATTTTTTATTCTTTATTTTGAAACCGACTCTCACTAAGTTGCACAGTGCCTCACTAGGTAGCTGAGGCTGGCCACGAACCCGGATCCTCTGGTCTCAGCCTCCCGAATGCTGGAACATTTCTTAAATAAATGCCTTCATAGATATGAAATAATCATTAAGTAATTAGATGCAGAGTATCTGCTTTTCTAACTGCAAAAAGAGAATCAGATTAAATTGCAAAGTACACGTGATGCTCTATTAAAGCTTCCAATACAGCAAACAGACAAAAACACTTGTTGTACATTTCTGGGCCCTCCTTAACCAGATACAGATACCTTAGGACAAGTTAAGAGCATTTAATATAGGAAATAAAATTGCATATTCTTTATATGTTTTTCCTACACGTTCCCCCCTGAGACTGTGAGTAGCCTCCCACTGATGCTTCCTTTGAATTTCAGGGTGCCTCCCTCTGCTGGAGGTGAATTCTCCAGCTCTCTGCTGCTGTCTCCATGCATGTATATATATATATGTATATGTATATGTCTGTTAACATCTCAACCTCAGTTTTTTTTCACATGAAAAATAGTATTACACTGTGTAAGTACTAAAAAAGTATGTCATATAGAGATTACTGCCCACATAAATATTACAACATTCTCTGTTTAGTAGCTACCTATTATCAACCCTCACTTTTAAATTGACAGCACATGTTTCTCATTAAAATATCTTCCAAAAGACACATTGAGAAGATGGTCAGCATATATTTTTTCAGTGAACGAAAATAGAAAAATAAAATTTATTTCAAACACAATCCTTGATGTTTAAAGGGATTTATTTATGAAAATTAGTCATAAAGAGTTCTTCATTTGTAAAAATATACAAAATTATATCTCACTGAATATGTATCAACACAGGGCATACAACCACGTTTCCTTCTAAGTTCACATTAATTATGGTTGTCACTCGCAAGTTACTCTAATTCTCTTGGCATATGACAAACTGGTTCTTTTCCGCACCAGTAAAATACAGATACACGATGAAACACATCTAACTAAAACACCAATATCTCAGAGTAATATACAATTAAAAACTATCATCAGCCATAATTTGGTGGTCCTATGCATTAAATTAAAATATATTGTGGTCCATATTTGAAATCTATTAAACACTGGATAGCAGAATTGTACTTCCCCATGTATTTCCAATGTAATTATATATTCCTAATAATGATGTATTCCAATAATTCATAAATCTGACTAATAATATAGATGGGAATATTTCAATAAACCAATCTCATGATTAAAAGAATTTTTGAAAAATTTTTGAATTTCAAAAGGTCTTATATTTGAAATGTTGTATTTAGTGTCTATATGTCAAATGGTCTATGTTTAACTTTTCATTTCTCATCTGACATTTTAGGCACTTTTTCTAGGTTATGGAATCAATTTATGTGTGTAATTGTACAGTTTTCATTTTAGTAACTATGTATCACATGCATACACATAAATCTTATAGGTTTCTCCTTTTATAATATAAAAAGTTAATGATTGACACAAAATTCATGTTATTTGTTACTATAAAAATTCATTATCTTTCAGTTGTCTGCATTGGTATCCTTCCATGTATAAGAATACTAATAAACAAACATGTATATCTACTGCTAAGGTTGGAGTATAATTGGTTAGTGTTTATTCCAAACACAATTTTGTAAAATTCACAAGGTAAATGTAACAAGAATATTTGCAAAGTACAAATTTATTAATATGAGAATCTTATGTGAACTGATTTTTCTCTAGAATCTGCAAAATGGTCTATGGACCTGATGGCCCCGCATCTGTGAACCTCCCCCTCAGCCACCGCAGCACCGCAATGGAGGCCTGTCTCAGCTTATTGTCTCCCAGAATCAGGACATACGAGTGGACCGAAGGAAAAACTAATGCAATAGCCCGGACAAATGACAGGATCAGATTTGTGTAGAGGAAATCAGAGCTGAAACCATTTACAAGAAGAGACAGAAAGAAGATGGCGTACAGCAGGAGGAAGGCGACCACGGCCTGCAAGGCCTTCACGTGGGCCGTGGTGCTGATGTCTCTGCATCCTGGGGCGCTGCGCTGCATGGTCTTCAGATGCCTCCACAGGGAGAAGATGAGCAGGAGAAATGTGGTCAGCGACACAGTGAAGGGGATGAAGGAGAACATGGTGTTGATGAATCCAAGTTGCCTCAAAATTTGTGAAGTCCTCAAACTGGAGCTCTCAGACGTGTTTCCTTTAGATCCATCCATCCAGACAGTAACATGTGTGTTTATCAGTACTACATTTGCAAGCAAGGGGACCAGAGACAGCAGCAGTGTGACAGAAACCACCTCTCTAGTTCTCCAGTTAAGATAAAGAAAAACAGAGTTTGAGAAATTGGCAATCTTGAGAAAATAGAAGATGCTGAGGCTTGTACCTAGCCAGACACTGAAGTGACTGACCACTGTCCAGGCAAGGTTAACTATTCTGATGTTGTCTACAGTCATCCAAAAAGCTGTGTAGAGCACAGACTCCCACCATTCCAGGTAGACCAACCAGAGCAGAACAATTCTGGAGATGGCCAGAGCAGTGAGGAGTCGATCAACAGGTGAGAGCTTCCTTCTCCTGATCCAGTCCCTGCAGTTCACCAGTGTGATGAATCCATTTCCTAAACTTCCAGTTACGAATTCCACACTTAAGATGATTGTAAATATGCTCTGTACAGCAGCACTCATTGCCTGGAAGACAAACCCCAATGTCCGACATCACTGTTGAAGATTTGTTAATGCATAGATCTAATTCTATATTTGTCTGCTTCTTAAAAATCCATAACATCCTCCCTTTAAAAACCTCACATATCAAGCTGGCACATGTCTGTCATCTCAGTACTTGGGAGGCTGAGACAGGAGGCTCACAGGTTCAAGGACAGCCTCAGCAAGTAGTGAGACTCTCATCAACCTAGCAAGACCCTGTTTCCAAATAAAAATAAAAACAATTGGGCTGGGGTTATAGCTTGGAGGTAGAATGCCCCGGGTTCAAGCTCCAAAATCAAGAAAAACAAACAAACACATATCATGTCAAGCCATCAAACACCACAATTTGCTCATGGCTGGGTTCATAGCTTCTTTCATGAAAATCTTGCGATTTCCCAGACAACATGGCTAAGCATTATCCTGATACTGTGTATATTGGTATCCTTTTGTACTTGATGCTGAAGAAAATGCTGAAATTTCATGCGTTAATATGCAAATAAAATATGTTTGCATTATTTTGTTCCTTTTGACTTATCTACATATTTTAATCTGGTTCTTGATTTCTGAAAAGTAAAATTACAAAGTAGTAATACATATAGCAGACCACAAGAATCTAACTTGGTGCATGGATCTTCCTAGTCCCTGAGGTTTTTAAAGGCTTTAAAACTAGGTCTACATATGAACATCTGTATATATTTTCCAATGCCTTTCATATAAAGTTTCAGAGTTATTCTATAGTCATATGAACATTTTTGCCAAGAATGCTCGTGATAGAGTACAGTACCATACTTAAATTTTACCTTTTACAAGGCCAAGCAAACACATACACCATACACAGAAACACACATTTATTTGAATTCAAATTCCCTTTTCTTTTTAGTCCAAAAATTCAGGATTGCACTGATTCAATGGCTAATATGCATTTGGCTTTTGCTCATTACTGTGACAGTTTAAAGGCATTACTTCAAAAATGGCCTCAAGTATGATTGATGCAGTACTAATGTATACAGTAAGTAAACTTGGGTCTATTTTATGCATGCATCTTAAGGGCAGTGGAAATCTTCCTGTGGTCCCAGAAAGCAGTCACTGAGGGAAAGGAACTCACTCACACAGAAGAATCCTCCTCGCTCCCAGGAGAGACTCTTCCTCCACCAGCACCAGAGACTTGCAGATGTTACCCACCTGCATCACCATTCACCAGCATCCCTACATGACCCTCAGTGCAGACACCCAGGGAGATGAAGGAGGACGGGCCGCCTGGGCAGGATGGAGATATGCAACATGACAGAATCATTCTTCAGGAGCTAAACAGTAAGCAAGAGTCCACTGACATACATACAACAATACATTCCAAAGAGAGCAGGAAAGCATATAAAAAAGTCAATGATGGCTGAAAAAGACATGAGTGTTCTGGTGCCCCCCAAAATTGAGCAAAGATATGAAACAAATTTAATGAAAATACTCACAGATGCCCAGCACTCAGAAAAGAGGCAGATTGAGAAGGTAACTAAGACCAGCAAGAGAGAGTTTGAAGGAAAAACTCCTGAGAATCTAAGGAATCTAAGTGCAAACATACCGTCTGTGTAGAGACAGGACAGTCGCTCTGGCTTCCAGGTCCAAAGATGAGCTCTGGAAAGAAGACAAGGAGCAATGCAAAGCAGCCTGGGTGGGGCTATGTGGAGCAGGGCTGCTGCCCGAGCTCCTGGGCTTTCAGAAGAGAGAACCGAGCAGCTCTGCCTGAGACCCCAGCACTGCACCCTTCACCCTGGACGGAAGCACCCTAGGTTTCCACCTGAGTGGCAGCTCCTAGGGAGGATGGGCTTTTCCAGAACCAGGTGAAAATGGAAACAAGGATGATCCTACACGTTTCATCCAGAAAGCAAAATAGGAAGTCAGCCCTGAGAGCGGGGCAGTGCCTCCCTTCATTTCTGTGACAATACTGTGTATTGGTGTATTTAGACAAGGTTGGTGTATTGCAGTTTAATTTTTTTTTCTTTCTTTTTTTTTTACTTGTGACCACTCTGTATACTGACTGCCTCATGCAAGGAATCAAAATAGGGTTAATCCACCATAATTTTATTGTATATTGATAATACACTTCCCATTAATATTTACATCATTAACTTTAAGTAAATCAAATTAGGTTCTGGGTCACTATCACTCTGATTAAGGAGAAGTTTGAGAAAAATATAATTTAAGCTTCTTATATCTCCCTAGGTTTTTAGTAGTGTTAATTTTAAATTGATTTTACACATATGAATGAGAAAAAATGTATTTTTCACTGTGAGCTAGAAAGACAGATTTGAGTAATTCTCATTATTCATCCTTGTGGAATCTTTAGTTGTGCGTGCTCTCAGTAGGAGTCTTTATGAGATCAGGAGTAGCGTCTAGGTCACTGGTTGAGTGAAGAGCTGAGCCCTTGATTTCTGCAATGTCGTCTCTTTATCAAGAAGAGTGAGGACCAGCCAGAGAGACTGAAACGTGCTGCTCACGGGCTGGTCTAGCGCTGGATCTGGCTTAGCTTGCGGCCACCTGGAAAGGTCCTGGGGGCTGAGAGCCCATCTTTGCATACCACCTGGCGCCTTCCACTCACTGTGAAGGGCTCACCAGCAGAGTCACACCTTCTCTTGCTTCAGTTTCCCTGTGTCCTCCTCATTTCTCAAACAAATGTCATAATTGCAGACACTCATTAAGCTTTCTTGAAGCCCCAGACTAAAAGATTTGTTGAACTGTACAATTTTTATTTGTTCCCCAAATGTGACTCTACAACACGGTAATATTAGGAAAAAATACTAATTTAGAAAGAATATTTGAAGTATTATTTTAGGAAAGAATTGGTTACTAAGTATATTTTAAAAATCGAATGCCATATTTGTATAAAATAGTCCCCTAAAAATTAATAATATTTAACTATCTATATATTTACTAAAATCTTGTATATATATGTACATATATATATATATATATATTTGTGTGTGTGTGTGTGTGTGTGTGTGTGTGTACTGGGGATTGAACTCAGGGGCATTCTACCTCTGAGGTACACCCCCAGCCAGGGTCTCACAAAGTTGCAAAGGGCCTTACAAGTTGCTGAGGCTGGCCGTCAACCTGCGATCCTCTTGTCTCAGCCTCCCAAGTACTGGGATTGCAAGCAGGCGCCACCATACTTGACTTAAGACCCTGTTTAAAAATAAAAAATAGGGTTGGGAGTGTAGCTTGGAACTAAAATGTCCCTGAGTTAAATCCCCAGAAACACACACACACACACACACACACACACACACACACACACACACACAAAGAAAAGGAGATGATTGGTAATTCAGGGGCCCAGAGATGGTTTAGGAATAAACTGAAATATTTAAAAGGAGATCCCAAACTCAAAAAAAGCCTTCCTTGGTTCAAGAACTAGAAGAAAGACCTTTCCTTACTGCATATGGAAACATGTAACAACACTGGACTTGAGTCATGAGCATAGTCCTTTCTTCTTAATTCCTATTGTGGAAATGATTTTTTCTCAGCATTTCACATATTTGTCTTAAGTAATATTCTTCAGTACTGCATATCATATACATAAATAAAATTTGCTCAAAATGTATTTGTCACTCTTAATTTTATTTTGTGCATATAACTCCATGAAACATGAAGTAAAAATTCATGATGGAATAAATCTACCTCAAACAAAAATCTCAACATGTGATTTAAATTTGATTGTTCTTGTACTCCCCCCAAAATGGAGCTTCAAACAATAAAATTCAAACATACTGTGGGACAGATTACAGTGTAAAATAGTAATAATTGCCCTAGAAAGCTGAAATTTGTACCTAACGTTTAAACATTAATCAAATTCTTCAAGTGGAGAATAACCTAGAATATGCACATGAAACAGACATGGTTTCATAATTCTAAAAATAAACTAACCAGTATTTACATAACTATGTTATTTGCAAAATTAAAAGTATGTTACTGTTGATCTATCTTATATACCAACAATACAAATATACTCATTCCTATATCCTTTTATTTAATAAGCTTAATCAAATGATTTTCAGGATAGGTCTTTAAAAATTACTTAAATATGCCAGGCATAGTGGCTCACGCTTATAATCCCAGTACTTGAGAGGCTGAGACAGGAGGATGGCAGGTTCGCGGCCAGTCTCAGCTACCTAGTGAGACCCTCCACAACTTAATGAGACCCTGTTAAAGAAAAAAGAATAAAAAAAATAGGGCTGGGGGCATATCTCAGAGGTAGAATGCCCCTGGGTTTAATCCCGAGTAACACACACACACACACACACACACACACACACACACACACACACACGCTACTCAAATACACTCTTTTTTTTGTCCGTTTTTCATCACTGCTACTAAAATACCTGACATAAACAAGTTAAAAGAGGAAAAGGTCTCAGTCCATCACTAGCTGACTCAAAGGCAGAAATATCCTGGCAGAAGGGACTCAAAGAGGAAAGCTGCTCAGCTCACAGTTGCTGGGAAAGAGAGGTAAAGACAGAGAGCAACAGAAAGGGGGCTGGTTTGAGATCAACCTTTACCCCCGTGACCTACTTTCCCCAAGTCGGTCCACCTGCCAGGAGTCCACTCAGCTCTCAATGGATTAATCTACTCGTGAGGTCAGGACCTCACAATCTAATCTCCCCAAAGGCCCCGCCTCTAAACATAGGTGCACTGGGGGCCGAGTCCACAACACACGAGATGTTGGGACAGACATCGTTTTGTAATCCATTCATCTGTTGATGGACATCTAGGTTGGTTCCATAATTGACTATTGTGAATTGTGCTGCTATAAACATGTATATGCATGTATTGCTATAATATTCTGATTTCAGTTTCTTTAAAAAAAAATCAGGAATGGTATAGATGAATTGTATTGTGGGCTTATTCCCAGGATGATGTTTCCATCAGGGAAGTATTATTTTGTAAAAGGTACAGTACTGACCTCCCCACCTCCAATATTAAGCAAATGCCTTTTTTTTTTCTTGGCCAGTAACATGTCTAAAGTTAGCCTGTGTGAGTTGCCATTGGTTTTCAGGCTACCACAAGATATAACCTGATATGCATTAAATTTGATAACAATAAGGTTATCAAGTTTTGGTCACATTAATGGTGAAGATCACAGAGGCCGGCTGCAGTGCCCTAATAGTCTTTTTTACATGATGGAAATAGCCAATTGTCTCTTCATCTCAGCAAAGCAAAGTCAAATTAGGCATACACCTAAGTACTAAAATCAGAACCACCATAAGACCCATTAATAAAGTCAATCTCAAAGTACTTACTGCATAAAAACTAGGTGTTCAATTTCATGCATGAGATATGACTCACCTCAAGCTTCAGCCATGCATGGACCAGTCGACGTCCAGGTGTGACTGGAGCAAGGCAGTTTGTCTTTTAGGATCAGCTTGTTTGGCTCACTGGCTTCAGGCAACTGTGGTGAATCCAGGCTGGAATATCCTCGACTTTTGCTGCTGTGGGGTTGGTAAGAATAACAGCAAAGGGCCCTCTCTATTTTGCCTTGAAAGAAGCCGGACTTTAGGCTTTGACCCAAACTATTTCTTGGAGTTTATTGGGATACACTGGGGTAAACTGACTGATGTCCTGCCTAGTACCCACTTATGTAGGTTGTGTGTGACTTTTCCTAGTTTCCTCATAATTTATAAATTTTTATTCTCCTGCAGCCTTCCTGTCAATCCTTGGAGGATAGGAGGGGGCCAAGCAAACCTCATTTTGTAGGGAGAATACCCTGTTTATTCTCTGGGTGAGAATAAACCATCTAATTTTGTACAGGACTAAAGGGTAAGGCTTGAAATCAAGTTTTCTTGGTTTCCTGACATTTTTTTTCTTAACCCAATTTTGATAGTTTTATTTTCTCAACTTTGCCTGATCTCTGTGACATATATATGAAATGCAGCTTTGAGGTGATACCCAGGGCAGTCACCACATCTTGGGTGACTTTTGCTATAACGGCTGGTCTGTTTTTCGACAAAGGAGCCAAAAACATACGCTGGAAAAAAGATAGCCTCTTTAACAAATGGTGCTGGCAAAACTGGTTAACCATATGCAGGAAAATGAAAATAAACCCCACTTTCTCACCCTGCACAAGAGTCAATTCCAGATGGATCAGAGACCTGGAAGTTAGGCCAGAGACCTTGCAGCTACTTCAAGAGGGCATAGG
>PVLC010046521.1:0-11410 GCA_004027655.1 Graphiurus murinus | reverse complement strand
TTACCATAGTTCATTTGCCAAATCTGGGAAACTGACACTGGCAGTGTCTGCCAGGCTCCTCCACTGCCGCAAAGTTATTTTCCCTCCCATATTCTATTCTTTGGAAGCAAGCCACTGTGCCCAGTTGTCACTCAAGAGGGAGGGAATTAAATTAGAGATCTTGTGTCTACTCATATTTGGACTTCTTTTGTAAGGAAGATTTGCCCCTTCTCCCCCATTATTTATTTATGTATTTGTTTATTTATTTCATCTCTTTTAAATAAATATTCCCTCCTAGCTGCTTTTCTCCCTATATTGGATTTTACATCAAAGTAAAGAGTAAACACAATAGCTCACACTGTCACAGGAACACACCAGACCTCCTTGGAAAACACACATGCTTGTCTTTCATGAAGCCATTGTTTGTTGCATTTGTATTTTTACCCATCACAGTTTTTTCCTTGATTTCTTTTAACAGAATGCTTATTTCTTTGCAATAGCTTCTATCAATTCTATGCACTTCCTTTTAGAGTGCGAAGGCTTACTTCGATGCAGTTCATTTTTTTCCCTACAGATTATGCAGCTATAGAATTATCTAAGACTGGATAAACTTAGGCTGCATGTCCACAAGTTTCTAAGAACTGGTTGAAAAATAAAAATATAATAGTAGTAGAAGTATCATTCAATCCAGCAGTTATTTGGTTTCCATAACAGCAAACAAAGGGATTGACAGAGTTTCTAGAACCAGATTGTTGTTTCTCTCTGTTCCTAGTAACCTTTAACCTTGTGAAAGTCCTTGGGAGAAATGAAAAATTGACATCATTTCTCCTCCATTTCCTTTTCCTACCTAACCCTTCCCTAAGGGGGAAAAACATTCCCTTAAGCTTCCAAATACAGTCTTGATATGGGCAGCCACAGTAGAGCATCAGGATTGGCATTTGATATTTGGTTTATCTGAGGCCCTATCAATTGGCTTCCCAAATGAGCCAGACCAAATTCCTTGTCCCCTATGCCAGACCTCCTGTGAGTCATTAGTCCGGCACTGGCTTCTCACCAGCTTTTCCAAGAGACAGCAACATGAAACCCCTGGGATCTCCTGTATTCCAGCTCCAGAAAGAGTTCTGTCAACAAGGCATTGATTTCAAGTATGGGTAAAGGCACCCCCTTGGTGTGCCACCCGACATGAATATTGCCAACACTAACATGAGCTATAAGCCAGGCTTTCCCTTGTTCTGCCAACAATAAGAAGGGTGCAGGAGCCCAAGGGTAGGGAAGGGCATTGTCCCTGTAGGATGCCTGCTTTGGGCGCAGAGCCAGATTTGCTCAGGATAAGGGGAGCGTGAGCCTCTAAGTTCTTAGCCCTGCTCTCTGCTTGTCAAGAACTCCTCACTTCCTTCCCCCACACTCTCATTCATCTTTTAAGACAAAAGCATTCTCTCTCCTTTCAAAATGTTCTATATCTTAAGGATTTCCATTCTTCGGAAGTTTTGAGTGTCTGAACACATACACATTTTATTACCTACTTTCTTGTATTCACTCTTTCAAATGTCTTCCTTTTCATTCCAGTGCAGCTTGTAAGCAGTTTGAGCTTAAAAAAAAAAGTTTTCTTCCATATTTTAGCAATCTCTTCTGCCAGCATGTAAACATTATGAAGACACTTAAGACTTGCTTACTGCTGTATGGGTTGTGCTTAACAGACCAGGAGGGGAATGTGAGAGCAATAGATACTTGTTTCATGGGAAGGAAAAGTGAAAGTCTCTCACAGTTCCTGGATTCAGTTGTCATATGGACTGCCCAAGTGGCTCATGCCTGTTCTCAAGAGGATTAAGATCCACATTAGCCATAAGAACCACATCTAGCATACATCCAATAACAAGTAACTAAAAATGCCACGTTTTATATTCATACAGCCATGCAGAGCCTTCCTCCAAAATTCTCTCTTATCTCCTTGTCTGATTAATTCTATGATTACTCAGGATGATTATAAATCTGAATAATTCTATAATTACCAGGCTTAGTAACTGATTTCTTAGCATTCTACCCTGGGAACAAATAATCAAATTGACCCTCAATAATTTTGATTCATTGATACTAATACTAGTAAGCATTGGTTATGAAAGAGCTAGCCGAATAAGGAAACTTAATTTTGGTACCTTTTCATATCCATCCTAGAAGTAGAAAATCATAACAAAAAATCCAGAAGTATTATTCAAGTGTGTTTTTGGTTTTCTGAAATTAAAACACAAGTATTTTCTTTCCATAAAATTTGTGTTTCTTAATCTAAATCTTTTTATAAACAGCTTTAAGTTGGGTGTACTTTGTTTCAGGCATATTTATTTGTTGTTGTTGTTGGGTCTCTGTTCAGGTTTTTACCTCTCTAGGTAAACCAAGCACGTTCATTTTGTGAGCACTTAAAATTCTTCATATATTTAAATATGTTTAAATGTGTATGCTTCTAATGTAGCAAAATGACTTTAAAGTGTAATGGAACTACCAAATGTACAGTTATCCCTCAGTCTCCAAGGAGAATTGGTTCCAGGACCCTAGGTGGGTACCAAAATGTATGGATGCTCATGTTCCTTGAATAAAATGGCTTCGTATTTGCAGATAACCTGTGCACATCCTCCTATATATTCAAATCATCTATAGATTACTTATACTACCTAATATAATGCAAATACCATGCAATCAGTTGCCATACCATCCTTAGAAAATAACAAGGGAAACAATTGTACACATTCCACACTGACGCATTTTTTTCTCTGAATATATTTGATCCACGGTGGTTGGTTCAATCTGAAGATGCAGAACCCTCAAATATAAAGGACTGTACTATATATTGCTACAGATATGCATTGTTTCTTCCCCAAATCTGTCTTCCTTCAATTAAAAATGCCATTACTATCAAATATTTAAGATGTTTCTCTATTTTTCACAATCTATTTCTCCTAATCTTTCCATGTGGATGGCATTTCTGTGCAAAAAGGAAAAAAGTTTTTCAAATAGTTCCTATCATATTGGATTTGGTAAAAAAAAAATGCATTCAAGTTAGTGTCTCATAGGCAATTTAAAAACAAGTTAAGCCTCTATGGTTTTGGCCGTGCATGTTTGTGCATATATATATTTGTAAAAAGTATCTATACCAACAAATGCTTCATTGCATTTCTTATGTAAGATTATATCAGTTGACTTTCTCATCTGTACTTTCTCATTTCTCTTTAGCTTTCCATAACCTCTCTCCCCTTCTGCCTCTGGTGCCCATCTCCTTTGTTTCCTTGTACCCCAACTTGACCCCACTCCTAAATTTCATGAACCTGTACTTTTATCTATTTGCCTAATTTAATGGCAAATGGATTGGCCAACAAAGCCTTCCTAAACCCCCAACTTAAATACATGCATATTATGTGAGGAGGATCTCACAGGCTTGTCTGTGAGAGCAGCTAGCTGGTCCTTGGGAGATGAGAGCTAGGGTCTCAATATTCTACTGGAGAACTATAGTCATGTCCCCAGGATCAGCCTCCTCCAGTACCAAAGTGCAGATGACCAGCCAACATGCATGGCAGGGCAATGGGTACAAGGCTGTGACAAGTTACCTAGTTACCTCAGGCTTCCTATGTCTCAGTTTTGTCTGGCTATTCCCCATTGGAAATTCCTCCCTGCTCCACATCCATGGAGAATAAGCTTAATTCCAAGGTTAGATATGTTTCTCTTTCTGAAAAAAAAATATGAGCCCCAATCCACTCCAGTGGGCACAATATCTATTCACAAAGGCAAGATCAGGTGTTTGGATCCTTCTCTGCTGAATCCAGAAGGTCCTCCCAGACACAGTACTGGCCTTTCAGTTGAAGCTTGAGGTCAGTCTTTAATATTCAGAGTTTCTCACATGCTGTCCCCTTCTGTCTGCCAGCCCAGTTGATGACAAGGAACCCAGGGGATAAGGAGAAGTAAGAAATGGAAGGGGACCAATGCATTCACTTTTAAGGTGTAAAGGGCAAATTTCAGGCACCCGAATCCAAATCTACAACCAGAATGAGCCTCTGTACGGATTTGAGCTATTGCTCAAGGTTCTAGGCTTTAATATTTTAAGAAAAGTTTATTGTGACAAGTCAATGACAGCACTTTTAGTAGGTCAATAAATCTTGGATGTATCATATCACGGAGATGACAGCTATGTAAAGCATCACAGGAAACCTGATCTTATTTCAACAAAATAGCAACGAGAGCCTCTTGGCACTTACTGCGATTTTAAGTCAAGGTTTAAAAATATGTTATTATTAATATTAGTGAATGGGAAATTTTATTGGATGGGATACTGAGAAATGAAACAATTCATTTATGTAGTTCAAAGATTCTCATGAGCTGGAATAAAGTATCACATGGGGGAGGGCTTGCGAACGCAGCTTCTTATATTGACATTCTGGTTCTGTTTTATAATTTGCTAATATCAGGGTAGGGGAGGGAAAGAAACCCAAACCAGATGAAAAATAGGATAAAAAAGATTGTCAAGCATTTTCTTTCATGGCCGCTTTCCAAGCATATGGAAAGAGAGGAGATGTTAATTTTTTAATAAGGTTTGGGGCACGGTAGAGTAGGAACTAGAGGCCGACCCAACCTTGTTTTGTGACTTTCCTAGTGGAAACGTTGAAGCAGCTGTCAGAGCTGGGGTGACAGATGTTAGCAGTGAAGGGTGCAAAGGCAACAACTTATTCCTCCTTCCAAACTGTGAATATTATCCGGTGCCAACATTTTTCTGCTCTTTCAGTGGAGGGGGCAATGGAATGGCAGGATTAAGAAAGAATAATAAACCCTGCTATTTGGATAGTACTTTCCAGTTTATAAAATGCTTTTGCATATTTTGTCTCATCTGAATTTCACATCAACTTTCTACAAGAAGCAGCCTAGGCAGTGCTATAGTTATATTTGCATGAGAAGGAGAGGGCTCCAGGAGGTTAAGCGACCTGTCTCCCCACCTACATCACTGCATATGATGGAAATAGGACAGGAACCCAGTCTCCCCATGGTCGGTTCAGAGGTTTTCCCACTCTTTATGTTTATCCAAGTTTCCATCTGGTTTGGGTTTCTCCCCTCCCCTCACCCCAACACACACACCAGTGCTAGCAAATTATAAAACATTGCCAGGAGATCAATATAAGAAGCCGCCTTGCAACCCATTCCCTAGTTACTTTTTTATTCCCTCTCTCACTAAACTTTGCATGAATCATTTCGTTTTTTAGCACTCCACCCAAGGCTGTGTTCATCTCAAGCCTCTGTGCCTCTGCTTCTTTCAGCCTCTTCACCCTGGAATCCAGTAGTCTGATGGCCTTGGTGCCTTGGTGCCAAGAGAGGTGGCCCTTTACTTCTGCCTTCCTCATCCTGGCCTCAGCTCCTTTGCTTTGGTTTTGGATGACAGAGGGAAGGCATTTCATGCCAGGGAGGGCTTGGAGTTCAGAACAACTCTTGGAAAGAGCAGAGGAGCTACCGCCTCCCCCTTGGCTCCTAGGAGATATTAATAAAGTGTTCGTAGCTGGGCATGGTGGTGCGTGCTTATAATCCCAGTACTTGGGAGTCTGAGACAGGAGATTGCAGGTTTGTGGCCAATATCAGCAACTTAGTGATACCTTCTGCAATTTAGTGAGACTCTGCTTCAAAGTAAAACAATAAGCATAAGGCTATGGGTATAGCTCAGAAGTAGATTGTCCCTAAGTTCAATCCTCAGCACCAAAAAATAAATAAAAATAAATCGTCAGGAAGAGCCTTAATATCCAAAGTTGCTCTAATGTCTACCAAATAAATGTGGGACCTTGTATTCCATGACTTTTGGATAGAAGAGGAGGCATACATAAAACCTGCTTAACATAGCAATATGCAGTTATACCAAACCCCTAATAATCAAAGTAAGCTAAGTTATTATCCCTTCCAGTTTGTTTATTCCTGCAGGATGCTTTGTGTGACTATTTATCCTCCAAAAACTGATCTGGGAAATCATTTCATATAATAATACAAATTTATGTCACCATACATCAGCCCTCTGCCACCAATCTCCCCCCTCGCCACCCCTAGAGGTCCTGGCGGTTAAAGCTCGGCCTTCTCTGTTCTCAGGCTCTGTAGACTGTTGCATCTAAACACAGCAAGAGTATCCCTTACTGTGACTTCCTTTTGTGGGCCCATCTTGGGGAGCAACCTGAAATGAATTCAGCATATAACTGTCAACAAGAGAGCCTGCCAAATCTGTGTCTGAACAGAAATAAACCCAAATTGGCAGAGAGGTGGGGAGCACAGCCATGCAATTGCATCACAGCCCAGTCCTCCCAAGAGATCCATAAAAGCGGCTAGCTCTCGGTGAGGAATGAAGAGCCCAGAGAGAAAGAGGCAGCATGAGAAGGGCCTGGACACCAAGGAGGTACAAGTGGTTTAAAAATAAATGAACCCAGGCCGAGCGCACTGGGGCACTCCTGTAATCCCAGTACTTGACAGGAGGACCTCAGGTTCCAGGCCAGTTCCAGCAACTTAGCAAGACCCTCAGCAACTTAGTAAGACTCTGCTCCAAAATAAAAAATAAAAAGGACTATATATGTAGATTGGAGGTTGAATGTCCCTGGGTTTAATCCCCAGTACAAAGAATAAAAGTAAAAATAAAGTGAACCCAGGCAGTCCACCTGACGGCAGCTCTGAATGGACACCCAGACTCTGATGTTAGCTCCACCCTCACCCACTGTGTTGGCTTCATGTTCCATTTTTCTTGTCTGTTTCTCTTCATGCAGATCTGTAAAATGGAGATGCAAATATTCCACTTTGTAGGGCTGTTGCTGATTTCCTAGAATTGGAAAGCGGTGTGTAGCACAGAAGGTAAGAAAGAGATTTCTGAAGCCACCAGAGGAGGGTTTAGCTCTGCCCCACTCTGCCTCACTAGTTAGGTGACTTTGGTTGAGTTACATAAACCCTCTCAGCTCAGCCTTCTCGAAAGGTACTAATAATACCATCTTCATGGGAACAGGTGCACAGATTAAATAAGATCATGGACATGAAAGTACTTAGCATAATGTCTAGCTTCAAGAAACTGCTCAGTTTATATTTAGTTATATTTGGCCTGAGAGTCCAATAAGATTGACTATAAACAAATTTGAAATAATACAATATATCTTATAATTAACTATAAAATGTTATACTTATTAATATTTACCTTTGTATATCCAACCAGCTGTTGAAGTATCTTAGCCTTTGAGGACACCCAATAGTTTTGATGACATTTGATCAGAGTCTTCAGCATATGTAACTATGGGTACTCCCTTTTCAATCCTCTCCAGGGGTGGCAAGCCTTCCACACCCTCCCCAGGACTCCTGATAGGCAAAGTATATTTTCCCATGCTTTGACTTTGGGCTTGGTCACGTGACTTGCTCTGGCCTATTGGAGTTAGTAAGAGCAGCTGAAACCTGCCCTTCTGTGGCTGCCATCAGCGTGTGAATAGCTTTCTGGATCTGCAGGTTCCAGAACTATAAGAGACTTGTGAAGCGGACCTGAAGCCAACCACAGATTAAGCTGAGCCCAGCCAAACATAGACCAGCCAACCCACAGCTATGTGAGCAAGAGACAAATGCTTATTTTTATAGGCCACAAGGTTTTTGGATATTTTATGGGCCATTATAGTGGTAATAACTGTCCAATTTAAACAACAACAACAAAAACTCCTCTGCAGAGGTAAGAAGTAAAATCCTGGCCTCTCCAGATATATGAACCCTTCTGTTTTGAAGGCATGAACAGAAGCTTCTGGAAGGTTCTCTGACTTCCTCCAGGTTCCAAGGGAGGAGGAAGCCTGGGTAATGTTCTGATGATTCTCCCATAGCATTGGAACAGTCTCCACCAGTTTGCTTGCACACTGTGTTTCCATGTTAATCTGTCAGGTCAGCAGAAAGTATGAAGTCATGGAACCTGCAGAATCAGGGACCTGAAAAGCCAGTTTGGTCTTTTGAAAAGTAGCTGAGCTCCAGAGATGGAAGGAACTAAGAAAACACAGAGATAAAATGATAAGGACCACAGAACCTATTTTTAGTCTCTCATATACCAAATGCTTCTCTTTCTGTGTTTAGCTCTCTCACCTTGCAGGAAATCAAGGTGTCTATATAGACACCTATACAGCCACATCCCAAATCTTCCCAGGCAATAGCTATGTATCAGTCGACTAAACTTTGCCTAAACTTAAATCTATATTACTTCTCCCAGGAATATTATGCCAGGCCTATATTTGGAATTATGGGATATAATGCATTTTCAATGATAATAATAATAATAATATTAATAATAATAATAATAAGAAGAAGAACTATAATAAGCAAGAGGAATTACTTAATAATTTTCTTGGGGGAGGAAATGGAAAATTTCCCCAAATTCCTGAAAATGTTATATATAGGCACATTTTAGAAGATGATTCAAGTAATGATAGTATTCTTTCAAGATAATAAAAGTAATATGTGTGTGTGTGTTGTATTGGAGATTAAAACCAGAGGCATTTTATCTCTGAGATACACCCCCAGCCCTTTTTTAAAAAAAATGTTTTAAGATAGGGTCTCACTAGGTTGCTGAGTCTCCCTACGTTGCTGAGGCTGATCTTGAACCTGCACCACCACACCTAGCTTCAAGGTATCTTTTAAAGGATAACTGAAAATTCAGCCTCCTATAATCACTTTGAAGAAGCATAACTGAGATACAGAAAAAATAAATGGCAGTAATGGGCATTTAAAAAAAAAAGTTCTACTTTCAATAATATTCTGTAAGGCATTACGACAGATAAGAGCTATCATCTTAATAACTATATTCTGCTTGAAAGGTTCAGTGGTTGGAAGTCTATCATGTAAAGTTTTAAAATCTTCAGTATAAATTCAAACCTACTTAACTACTAGCATTATTGACTGGTTCCCTATTCTTGCTTTTGTTTGCTTTCTAGGGCCATGGAATATCTTTTACACAGGATCACTGAAACAGAGACATCAAAGCTTAGATAATTTATGCTGGAACGACCTAGGAGTAGAACTACAGTACAACCCGTGCTTGGCGACTCCCTTCCACAAGTAACAGATGCTTTAGCTTCTACCTAGGAAATCACAATTCAGGAAATCTCTTAAGAAGTCAACAATCATAAAGTCAAAATTTAATAAGTGGGTGTGACGATGTCCTTAGAAAAATTAGTTCTACTAAACCATGGTGACAAGGACTGGATCAAAGTGATCATATGGCCAGTCTTGCTCCTGTCCTCACAAAGGCTTTAGAATGAACAAAAGAATGAAATGTAGAATTTACCTGGTAGCCCATACTCCAACAACATATATATAGTGCCTATTTCTTATTCCAGAGCAGTTCTTTTTTTTTTTTTTTTTTTTTTTTTTTCGCAGTGCTGGGGATGGAACCCAGGAACATTCTACCGCCAAGCTACACCCTCAGTCCTATTTTTTATTCTTTATTTTTGAAACAGGGTCTCACTAAGTTGCAGAGGGTCTCACTAAGTAGCTGAGGCTGGCCATGAACCTGGGATCCTCCTGTCTCAGCCTCCCAAGAAGTGAGATGACAAGCATGAGCCACCACACCCGGCTTCTGGAGCACTTCTATAATATTTCTGGAAGAAAATGAGGTTATCCTCATGACCCCAGATGGCACTCATGACTCTAGCTTTATATCTGAGTAGCCATGTTTAGGGTAATGCCAAGCACTGCCTTTGTGAACAGTGAGAAAAATAATATACACACATTCACACAAGGCCCCAGAGAAGAAATCAACTAAATCAAATGGGCCTTTTTATTTCAATGTGAGTTTGTATTCATATATTAGAGCAAGAAAGAGATTAGGGTCAATATTTATTAAGGAAAATTCTTCTAGCCCATGAACTGAGAAAACAAACTCAGTTAGTAACTCAAAATTACCTTCCTTAAAAAAGAAGAAGGGGTAGGGGTGGGAGTAGAAGTGGAGAAGAAAACTTGGGGCATGCTCTATCATGTTATTGAAAAGTTATCTCTACGAGTAGAAGAAATATGCTAGAAGTAGAAAGTGGATTTCCATGAAAATATGCACTCCCTAGGGGTTTTAACATCTTGGGCTTCCCCAAGCTGTGCTGGGGAAGTGAAAACTTGTGAGGAGCAAAACATTGGGAGAGTTTTATTTGCAGCCATAAGTTATCCCAGATGGTTGGAGAGTGATTTCTTACAGGATGAATACGAAGTTGAATTAACTTGGCTGCTTTCTACAAGGAGAAAGAAAAAAGGGGAGGGTGGGCCTGATTTCTGTGTCATAGCTGGCCTCCCTCAGGCAGGGGCGGTGGCAAATCATGTCAGGTCACAATAGTCTTGGGTGGCTGGAAAATTATGGCAAGAGAGAGTGGGATAAAGCAATAGGGTAGAAGGGAGAAGCAAAACTGGAAAAGTAAAAGAAGTGATTACCAGCCAATAAAAACTGTATGGTAATAAATACCAAAAGCACAGGAGAAGGAGGAGAGGAGGGAAAAAGGAAATCAGTGACAGAAAGATCACTCAGAGGCAAGGAGACCTATGTCAGCAAGGTATAAAATACCAGGGAGAGGAGGGACTCGACTATTACAGAGGACAATCAAGATAGCACAAGAAAATGATAAGACAAGCAAAGGTGGAGAATGAACACAAGATAAATTACATAAGAGGTTGAAATAAATAAAACGTTTTAAGTACATAAGGGACAACAGGTCAGAGAAACAGCAAGGGGAAATTTATTGCCAGAAAAGGCAAAATAAAAAAAAAAATTAAATGAATTCTCCACCTGAGTGTTCACAGAGGACAGGAGTGGGGGTGGGGGACAGATGCCAGAAATAGGCATCAATTTCCAGAAGGAGGAAGGAGAAGTGGGTAAGGAAATCAAGATCAATCGTAGAACCAGTCATCAAGAAACTGCGGTGTACCCAAGCCTCAGAAAACTGCAGGGGCAGAAAGGACACCCAGCCTGGAGCCTGTAAGGATATAGTAGAGGGATCTCAGAAGGGCGCCTTTTCTCACAGGGCTTGTGCAAAACTAGAAAGGGAGAGGCAGCCCAGTCCTGGAGAGGGAACATAATATCAATTGGGAATGATGCACGATCCGGCCTTGGGTTACCATGTGATGAGACCTAAATGCAGCGGGGAGGTGACACCCAGCTCTTTCCTCATGACTGGCATTTTCCTTTTGACAAGCAGTTGTCACTAAGAGCTGTGTGTCAGTAATAAAATGTCTGGCATTTGTGCACTGCAAAGGCCAGTTGTTCTCATCTGGCCTTTAGCTATGGCTCCACTGGGGCCGAGTGGTCACAGTGCCTTTTGACCCTCAAACTCTGGGAGGCCTTCTCTGACCTCTTCCAGGCAAGAAAAATCACAAAGGCAAGCAGGGCGACAGGGTGGGAGTCTCAGGGGAGTAAACGCTGTTGACTGGAGTTTGTTTACTAGCC
>PVLC010046520.1:0-11396 GCA_004027655.1 Graphiurus murinus | reverse complement strand
AAGAGATTACATCCTGAGAAAGGGAGAGTTAAAATAAGTCAGGCATGGTAGCACATGCTTGT
The DNA here is from genome assembly GCA_004027655.1 of Graphiurus murinus. Taxonomy (NCBI): domain Eukaryota; kingdom Metazoa; phylum Chordata; class Mammalia; order Rodentia; family Gliridae; genus Graphiurus; species Graphiurus murinus. The sequence continues at coordinate 11,334 of PVLC010046520.1, read as the reverse complement.
AATCCTAGTACTTGGGAGGCTGAGACAGGAAGATCCCAGATTTGAGGATAGCCTCAGCAAGTAGTGAGTCTCATCAACTTAGGGAGACTCTGTTTCAAAATAAAATTAAAATAGGACTAGGGGTGTAACCCAGAGGTAGAATGCTCCTGAGTTAATCCAGGCGTTGGTGGTGCACGCTCGTAATCCCAGTACTTGGGAGGCCGAGACAGGAGGATCACAGATTCGCGGGCAGCCTCAGCTACTTAGTGAGGCCCTTCGCAAAAAAAAAAAAGAATGCTCCTGAGTTCAATCCCCAGGACCAAAAACCCACAAAAAGATATTCTAGGTGGCTTTTATCAATACATGCCTTTCTTTTCCACAAACCTCCCAAGGCCCACATCCCTTCATGCATTCCTCCTAAATTTCCCATCTTTCTTTTTGGTCCAACTTTCTTCCCAGAACTGGCTTTTTTTTTTTTTTTTTTTTTTTTCTGGTGGTACTGGGGATTAAACTCAGGGGCATTCTATCTCCGAGCTTTACCCCCAGCCCTATTTTCTTATTCTTTGTTTTGAAACAGGGTCTCACTAAGTTGGCAGAAGGCCTCACTAGGTAGCTGAGGCTGGCCTCAAACCCAGATCCCCCCGGTCTCAGCCTCCCAAATGGTGGTATTACAAGTGTGCGCCACCACGCCCGGCTTCAGAACTGGCTTTTAAGAAGTACCTGGCCTGCTATTATTTCTTTGAAAATAAGTACACAGATGTCTTTTAGGGCCATTTATTGCAATTACTTAAATATGCGTTAGCAAAATTTATATACATATGGGGATTCCAGGAGCTAACCAGGTCCTTGTGATTTTATAGTAATTCTCTCCCCCCTTGTTCACACATTAAATGTTACCTTATATCTTTCAAGTCTATGTGTGAAGGTGGAACAAATAAAACCTTGATTGTTAGCATTCTTCACAAAGATATGCTGGGTCCCTCCTGTCTCTAGTTATTTTGTGAAATCCTCTTGTTTTGCCTAAGTGTGTTGTAGATGAGCATCTCTTTACTGCTAGTATTACTCCTTTGTTGAATATTGTGGTAGATTGGAACCATCCTTCCCCCTTCTACCTGTCCTCCCACTCATCCTTCCGTCTTTTTATAGTTAATGGTTTTCTCTACTGTGTGCCAGGTACTGCATTGGGTAGTAGAAATAACAAAGCAAATGTTCAGTGAATATTGAACTTAACTGAATGATATATTTGGTGTTAGATACAAAGAAACAGTAAACCATTATCCCTATGTTCAAGCCTTGACAATCCAGGAGCCAAACATATATGTAAGAAATTATATAGCCCGGCGTGGTGGCGCACGCTTGTAATCCCAGCATTCGGGAGGCTGAGACCAGAGGATCCAGGTTCTCAGCCAGCCTCAGCTACCTAGTGAGGCAGTCTGCAACTTAGTGAGACTTGGTTTCAAAATAAAGAATAAAAAATAGGGCTGGGGGTGTAGCTCGGAGGTAGAATGCCCCTGAGTTCAATCCCCAGTACCGCAAAAAAAAAGAAATTATAATTTTGATACATAGTATGAAATAGATATAAACAAGATGTTATGGAAGCCATACAGTAGGGTTTAGTAACTGATGGGTTGACAGATGATAAAGGAGTATCAGAATTTTCTTAAAAGTGAATTGGGACTGGGGATATAGCTTGGTGGTAGACTACATGCTTAACATGCACATAGCCCTTGGTACCAGCCCAGCACCAGATGTGTATGGAGTAGTATTGTTTGGTTCTTGATAGTGGGAAGTAAGTGTTCTACCACTGAGCTACACACTGAGCTACATCCCCAACCCTGCCCTACCCAACTACCTTCCGTCCCTCCCTTCCTCTCTCTCTTCCTCCCTTTATTATTTTGTACTAGAGATGGAACCCAGGGGTACTCAACCTCTGAGATATACTCCTAGCCCTATTTTATTTTTAATTTTGAAATAGGGTTTTGCTAAGTTGCTGATACTAGTCTTGAACCTGTGATCCTCATGTCTCAGTGTCTTAGCCTCCCAAATATTGGAATTGTGCCACCACTCCTGGTTCTTTTTTATTTTCTTTTGAGGTGACCTGGATAAGTTGCCCATACTGGCCTCCAACTTGAAATCCTACTACCTCTGCCTCTGCCTATTGAGTAGCTGGAATTCAGTTGTTTTTGTAGTGCTAGGGATGGAACCTAGGACCTTGCATATGCCAGAAAAGCATTCCACCACTGAGCTACATTCCTACCTCTTCTTTTCCTTTCAGCCTTTATCTAGTTTTATTAGCCTTGGCACACAGTGGCAGTTCACCATGTGTTTTAACACCTCAGGTTCTCTGCAGTTGTCCATGGGAACACTCATTCTTTTAGTAAAGGTATTTGTTAAAGGAATATGGGGTAGCAGCCAGGTGTGGTGGCGCACACTTGTAATCCCAGTACTTGGGGATCTGAAACAGGAGGATCACAGGTTAGCAGCCAGCTTCAGCAACTTAGTAAGGCTCTCTGCAACTTAGTGAGACCCTGTTTCAAAATAAAAAATAAAATAGGACTGGAGATGTACCTCAGAGGTAGAGTGCCCCTGGTTTTAATCCCCAGTACCACAAAAAAAAAGATACGGGGTAGGGTAGTAATAGCTGCACAGATAATATATAGCTAACCTTAGGATTTACTTACCCAAAAGATAAGTTTCCAAACCACAAATTGTGTTAACTAGAAATTTATATCTGAGCCGGGCATGGTGGCACACGCTTGTAATCCTAGCATTTGGGAGGCTGAGACCGGAGGATCCAGGTTCGCGGCCAGCCTCAGCTACCTAGTGAGGCACTCCGCAACTTAGTGAAACTTGGTTTCAAAATAAAGAATAAAAAACAGGGCTTGGCAGCATTCGGGAGGCTGAAACCGGAGGATCTGGGTTCGCGGCCACCCTCAGCTACCTAGTGAGGCACTCTGCAACTTAGTGAGACCCGGTTTCAAAATAAAGAATAAAAAATAGGACTGGGGGTGTATCTCAGAGGTAGAATGCCCCTGAGTTCAATCCCCAGTACCGCAAAAAAAAAAAAAAAAAAAAACAGGGCTTGGATGTATAGCTCGGAGGTAGAATGCCCCTGAGTTCAATCCCCAGTACCACAAAAAAAAAAAAAAAAAAATTTTCTGAATATTTTCTTTTTAAAAATGTAGTTATAGGAGCCAGGTGATGTGGAACATCCTTGTGATACCTTCTCAGGGCACTACGGCAGGAGGATCACAAGTTTGAGGCCATCTGAGGTGACTTAGCAAGGCTCAGTCTCAAAATTAAAAGGGTTCACTGGTTGAGCACTCCTGGGTTCAATCCCTAGTACTTACCCCTCCAAACGCAGCTACTAAAGACTTTGATTTATTTGTACCTTTTGTTCTCTTCCCACTGGCTTCTGGTTATAAGGCAGTGTGAGGGCAGTGTGACTCTGTAAATCAGAAAATTATAGTTGCTAGCTAAATGAGGTAAGGTATAATCTTTGTCTCTAAAGACCACCATTTGTTTCAGTATGGCTTTTGGCTTAGGTTCCAGATGCCAACTGCAATATTACAAAAGGATGATTCCATGAATCACTTGGATCTCAAGTACTTACAGTACACTTGGGGATAATTAATATTAAATCCTTTATAGCAAGTCTACCTCACCTCATGATTAACAGGCAGAATCTAATATTGCTGTATCATATTCTTAATAAACTAAGTCTAATTTAGAAGCTTTGTGTATATTTGTTGTAATTTAATGCTCTTTCCCTGATCTTTCTGTTATCTACAGAGCCAGAGCCCAGAGGTGGAGCAACTAGGGAGGGTTGTGGAACTAGACAGTGACATGGTAGATATCACCCAGGAGCCAGTTTTGGATTCTGTGTTAGAAGAGAGTGTACCTGAGGATCAAGAACCCGTGTCTGCCTCAACACACATTGCATCTTCACTGGGAATCAATCCACATGTCTTACAGGTGAAGTTCTAACCCACCTTTATTATGACGAAAGCCAAATTAATATTGTATTTCTCTTACATAACATTCCGTCTTTTCCTAAGACCATTGAGGGCTCATTGTAATGAAAAAAATAAAAAGAAAGAAAGGGAGAGAGGGGACAGGACTAATGTCTGGGCTTTATTTTCCCATTCATGGAGGGAAGCCTATATTGAGAATCAGAAGATAGGGTTTTAATTGTGTTTGTATAAGACCCAGGTTCTAATCCAAGTTTTGTAACTTTATTACTCTGTGACTTCAGGCAAGTCATTTACAACTATGAGCACTAATTTTTTTCTATAAAAATTTGTCTACTTCATGATGTACTTTCAAGGCTCTGTAAAGTGCTCTACAAAATTTAAAAACTAAAAATTGCTGGTAGATACAGGTTTCTATAAATTCTATTTTTGCTTCCCCTGAGCAAACTTGTGTGCCAGGTTCTTGCAAGATGCTACCAATAAAAAGAGAATCACATGACTTATGCTGTTAAGGCACGTACAGTATAGTCATTATGCAAATGTTATACTCTGGACATAGCCTTGAAAAGGAGCAGTTTTCTTAATTGTTATGAACTGCATTTTTCCTTTTGGCCTTTTATTTCTGGGGAACATATTCATTCTATAGGTATTGCTTTTTTAGATCATGAAAGCATCATTGCTTGCTGATGAAGAAGATGTAGATATGATGGATCAACGCTTCAGTCATCTTCCTCCTAAAGGAGATAGTTCTCAAGATATCTGTTCTCCTAGACTCCCCATTTCAGCATCCCACTCATCAAAACTCCGTTCACTAGGTACTGTATAAAATGTGCTGGGTTGTTTTTTTTTGTTTTTTTTTTTAATGGCACTGGAGATTGAACCCAGGGGCATTCTACCTCTGAGCTACACCCCCTGCCCTGTTTTATTTTTTATTTTGAAACAGGGTCTCACTAAGTTGCGGAAGGCCTCATTAAGTAGCTGAGGCTGGCCACGAACCTGTGATCATCCTGTCTCAGCCCCCAAGAACTGGGATTATAGGCATGCACTACCATACCTGGCTATAAAAGGTGGTTTTACAAGAAAGCTGTATAGTCATCAAACTCTGCTTTTCACATATCTTCGAAGCTGAGTGGACTTCTCTAGCAAATATTCATTCCTTAACAAAGCCATATCTATGACATAAGGATGCTAAAAGAAATTGCACTTTTATATCTCTTGGGAATGGCCAGTTTTTTAAGAACCTTGATTACCTCTGTTTGTACAGATGCAGAAGTTGTGTGGAGAGAAAAGCACTTGTGCTTTGTTTAGAATCATGTGTTTATCTGCTTATGAAAGTAGCTTTAGACAGTAAGCTCTAATTTCCTAATTTTTATCATATGTTGCTTAGAAGATCTTGCAAATTGTCCTGCACTGTACTGTTTTTGTGCATTTCTAACACTATCTTAATGCTTTCTAGTGATATATGTTGTTCTTTATAATGCACAAAACTCACCAGACTTCTACATTTCCCTCAACACTTCCAAGGTTGAGGGAACTACCAGATATTTCTCTTGCCTTCAAAACTCTGTCTGTTTTTAATTCATTGTGTGCCCTTATTATAAACTATACTCTCTGTGTGTGTGTGTGTGTGTGTAGCACTGAGGATTGAACCCAGGGACATTCTATTATCAAGCTACACCCCCTGCCCTTTTTTAGTTTTTGTTTTGAAACAGGGTCTAAGTTCTGAGAATCTTGCTAAGTTGCTGAGGCTGATCTCAAACGTGATTCTCCTGTCTCAGCCTTCCAACTACTGAGATTACAGATGTGCTCCACCACACTCGACTTAAACTTTACTTTTTATTTATTTTTTATTTTATTTTATTATTTAGGTACTGGGTATTGAACTCAGGGGCATTCTACCTACGAGCTATACCCCCAGTCCTATTTTTTTATTCCTTATTTTGAAACAGGGTCTCACTAAATTGCAGAAGGCCTCACTAAGTAGCTGAGCCTGGCCGAGAACCCAGATTCTCCAATCTCAGCCTCCCAAGTACTGGGATTACAAGCGTGCGCCACCACGCCGGACTAAACTTTACTTTTTAAAAATTCTTTAACTGATATTAGCATTAGTTAATTTCTTTTCTTTTTTTAATTTATTTTTTGTATGTGTCATATTGGGGATCAAACTTTGTGCCTGGTGTATTAGATAGGCATACACTTTATTCCTGAGCTAAATCTTTAGCGCTCAGTTAAACATAACCTTTTTTATAATAGGCACTACATGAAAATATTTTTGTGTATGGTTCTAGCAATTGAACCCAGGGGCATTCTACCTCAGAGCCATATCCCCAGCACTTTTTATTTTTTGTTTGGAAACAGTGCCTTCTCTAGGTTGCTGAGAATCTCATGTTGCTCATCCTCAAACCTGTGATACTTCTATCTCAGCTACCCAGGTACTGGAATTACAGGCATGCACCACCATGCCCAGTCACATTAAAATATTATACTTTAATTAATTCTTAGCTTCATGCTTTAAGACAGGAACCATATAAAATTGCAAAACAGGCACTAGTAATAAGAATTGTCCTTCAGAAAAGTACATGTGATGCTGTCGTGTGTTTTTGTGTACATTTAGCATTGAGCATTAGAGGGTAGAAACATGACCTAAGAAAGGGATACAGCCGGGCCTTGTAATCCCAGCATTTGGGAGGCTGAGACCAGAGGATCCAGATTCGAAGCCAGCCTCAACTACCTAGTGAGGCACTCTGCAACTTAGTAATTTTGTGGATTTGAACAAGTCACTTACCTAAGCCCAGTTTTCTCACTTTAAAATGGGGTTGATAGCCAGGCGTGGTAGCACACACTTGTAATCCCAGTACTTGGGAGGCCGAGACAGGAGGATCGCAGGTTCCAGGACAGCCTCAGCAAGTAGTGAGACTCTATAATCAACACAAGACCCTTTTTCAAACTAAAAATAAAAAGAAGGACTGGCAGTTTAGCTCAGATGCAGAATGCCCCTGGATTCAATTCCCAACACCACAAAAAAATAATAATAAAATAAAATGGGGTTGATGATAGTCATATTGTTTAAAGTTATTAAAGAGCAAAATGAGATATTATACATAAGTGGCTTATACAGAGACTGCTGATGGTAAGTACTAGATACTTTTTTAGAAGTAGTAGTATTAGTTAATATTATTGACATCATCATCACAAATTCTTGCCTTGATTTCCTGGTTGGAAGTAAATTTCTACAAAAACTGACTTGTTTCTGGTCATCCATGTCTGATTTAATTAGTTTGGTGAAATATTGAATAATTTTTCCTGATTGCTGTTCAAGAAACAATAGACTGCCGGGCGTGGTGGCGCACGCTTGTAATCCCAGCATTCGGGAGGCTGAGACCGTAGGATCCGGGTTCACGGCCAGCCTCAGCTACCTAGTGAGGCCCTCCGCAACTTAGTGAGACTTGGTTTCGAAATAAAGAATAAAAAATAGGGCTGGGGGTATAGCTCGGAGGTAGAATGCCTCTGAGTTCAATCCCCAGTACCACAAAAAAAAAAAAAAGAAAAGAAAAGAAACAATAGACTATGTTGTTGAGATCTTTTTCTCTTTCATTTATTTCAGTTGGTGGGATACTACAATCAAAATTTACAAGTGGAGTTTTTCTTTCACCAAGTGCCTCTGTGCAAGAATGTCGTACTCCCAGAGCATCATCTTTAATGAATGTCCCATCCACATCCCCTTGGTCTGTCCCTCCTCCCCTGACCACTGTGTTTACAGTGCCCAGTCCTGCCCCTGAGGTTCAGTTGAAAACAGTGGGTACACGCAGGCAACCAGGCCTAGTCCCTCTTGAAAAGTCTGTCACATATGGTAAGGGTAAACTCTTGATGGACATGGCCCTATTCATGGGACGCTCATTTCGGGTTGGTTGGGGACCCAACTGGACTCTTGCTAATACTGGAGACCGACTGAATGCCTCTCCTGAACTGGAAAATCATCAGATTGCTGATTCTATGGAATATGGATTCCTGCCCAATCCAGTAGCTGTTAAATCGTGAGTTGCATTTCTTCATATTTTGGGGGTTTTTTGTTTGCTTTGTTTTTGGTACTGGGGATTGAACCCAGGGCCTCACACATGCTAGGCAAGCTCCCTTATTTCTGAGCTACATCCAGTGCCCTCTTGATGCTTTTTTAGAAAGGCAACTATTTCTAGCACAATTTTAGATATTAGAAGATATTTTGTAATTGTGAACTAAAACATCTAATAAGATAGTTTCACTTGTACCATCAAATTATGCAGCATATAATATTTACAGATAGTTACTTTAGTTGGGAAAGTAATAGACCCAAAGGTAATACTGCAGCATTCCTTTGATTTTTAGCCTTTTTATTGCATTAGCCATCTTTTTTATTTTGTTGCTTAGATATTTGTGATTTCTTAATATATAAATAATATTCTCAACTAAGCACATTTCCTACATATTAGACCTCAAAAGGTATGTATATAAACTGTGGATGCTAAGAGGGACTCCAGATGAAAAAGGAGAAACCCTAGATAAGCAAAGAAGTTGACTTAACTGAAGGTGATGGACGAGGGTAGGGGCATCCTAATGCACATGATATACTTTGTACTTTCACAAATATATTAAAGTCAGTCACTAAACTGAACTTGAGAAGGAGGGCGAGGGAGTGGGGTGGGAATTAGGGAAGGGGTTAAATGAGAAATGTGTGCATATAAGCCTTTATTAGCTTGTACCTAACAAAGATGTATGATTCCAATGCACCAATTAATAAAAAAATAAATTTTAAAAAACGGGAAAAAAAACTGTGGATGCATAAGTATCTCATATGTTGTATGTATGGTAGCATATAATGTTTCTATACAGTCTTTACAATTAACATGTATGTGTTTATAAATCTGTATATGTCTTATAAGAATTATATGTACCTTATAGATTATATATGAAGTTTTCTGATAGTTACCAGCAGAATGTATATAGAGTTCTATGCAAAATGTGTAAAATTTTCTTACTTTTTATAATTATAACAATTGTTCTATCTTTACTACAGATTAAATGATTGTCTATTCTTAGTTTTTAAAGTTGATTTTGAAAACAACAGCATCTTTTAAGCCTCCCAATTAGGGATATTGATCTTAAATTTACTGATTAATTCTAGATTAAGCATGATTTCATGATATTTTGGAGGATGTCAGTATCAGTCTCAAAAATTGCATTAAGGCCAGATTGACTATATACTAATTTAGATTCTATTCTTTAGTATCTGTAAGCTTAGCTTCATGACTTGTGAAGCAGGAACCATGCAATAACCTTTTCATCTTTGTATTTTACATAATCCATATACTTGCTGAAACCAGTTTCAAGTCCAACCAACTATGTTGATTCCCATGCTTGTTATATAACCCAGCTAAAAGCCTTTGGTTCTGAATGCAGGGGTCAAATAATTTGTTTACTTAGCATATAACAGATGAGTTCAGTATAGCTTGATACTGGAAAATTATTATTCTTTCACTTGGAAATGGGTTTATTTTATATATATAGTCTAAGTGGATTTTAATGATTTTGCAAAAATAAATTGATTTTTACAAAGTGAATATAATCTCTTATTTTTATAATATTAACACATACTAATTGTATATATTTGCATTCATACACCATGTTGATCATAACAAAATTCTTTAAAATTGCAGTGAAATATTTGCATTCTGTTTGTAATCATATAAAGAAACAAAGATTTGGTTGTTGGTTATCTTAGCTTCTGTCTTACCTTCATTTTCTATCTTCTTCCTCAATTACTATTCCTTGTAGCCTTACTGAGTCCCCATTCAAAGTTCATTTGGAAAAACTCAGTTTGAGACAAAGGAAGCTGGATGAAGACTTGCAGTTATACCAGACACCTCTGGAGCTCAAATTAAAACATAGCACTGTCCATGTAGACGAACTATGTCCTCTCATCGTTCCCAATCCAGGAGTTGCTGTCATTCATGACTATGCAGATTGGGTTAAGGAAGCATCTGGAGATTTGTTGGAAGCACAAAGTGAGTGCATACTATGCTAACCTTTGATGTCCCAGAAATGGGGGTAGTAGCATGTATTCCTAGGAGGAGAAATTTCCTTATACCAGTCTTGTAGGTAAATACCTGAGCTTTTACTTTACTGAAGTTAAGCTGGAATAAACAAGGATCCCAGGTAAGAACAAACTGTTACTGATTATGGTTATTGTACCTTGTAATATATACTTCCCTCCTCAGAGACCTTTGGCCAGTTAAATCCCTTGGATTTATGAAATTGTATTCCTTTCCTTATTTCAAAAAGTAGGAAAATCACACATAGCTACGTTTTTTAAAAATCACCTTTATTGAAAAGTGTAAGCCTGGCAGGGCTGTAACGTGTCTGTAATCCCAGCACTTGGGAGACCCAGACAGGAGGATCACAGGTTTGAAGTGAGCCTCAGCAACTTAGACCCTATTTCCAATAAAATATATGAAAAATAAGGCTGGGGGTATAGCCCAGAGGTAGAAGGCTCCTGGGTTCCTCCCCTAGTAACACACACACACACACACACACACACACACACACACACACACACACACAAACAAGAAAAAAAATTTAGAATGTTTTAGGATGTCCTATACCACACATTTTGGGACTTACTATGTTTAGTCCTCTGTTTGTTTCTTACCTCATTTTTATATAAACTTACCTTACCAAGACACACCTGCAAATGGCTTAAAATGATAAAGAGTGCTGTCTCTTTGTTGGGTTTCTCGAAAGGCAAATAACATTCTGGTTAAGAGAATGGAGTTAAACTCATAACCCTTATTTGAATCCTGGCTCTGCTACATTTTGCCTACAACTTTGGTCAAGTCACTCAACTGTGTATACTTCAGTTACTTCAACTGTAAAACGAAGTTAACTACTATCTAAATATGTAAAATTAGTGTATTCTAAGTGCTTTGAACAATGCCATTTAGACCCAATAAGTTTTACACTATGCCTATAACAGAATGGGATAATTCCTTACTAGTTTTTACAGTACATTGCCTTCTAAAAGTATTTTGTCAACAAATTAGAGGATCTATTTTCTATCATCTGAGATATTAGCTAGAAGAACCTGTTTAAAGAGCATAGAGCTGTCTGTTATAAGTATCACTGAAGAGCCGGGCATGGTGGCACACGCTTGTAATCCCTGCATTTGGGAGGCTGAGACCAGAGGATCCGGGTTCTCGGCCAGCCTCAGCTACCTAGTGAGGCACTCCACAACTTAGTGAGACTCGGTTTCAAAATAAAGAATAAAAAATAGGACTGGGGGTATAGCTCGGAGGTAGAATGCCCCTGAATTCAATCCCCAGTACCACACACACACAAAAAAAGTATCCCTGAA
>PVLC010046519.1:0-11406 GCA_004027655.1 Graphiurus murinus | reverse complement strand
ATTATGCATATTCAGTTGTTTTCAATGTTCTGGACCTAAAACCAAGAAATTATCATAGAAAAAAGACACCTATGTCAGGAAAAAAGTTGCTAATATTTAAATATAAAGTAATGACACTGGCAATAGTAATTTTATGGTGTAATTCTTTAAGGGTCATGGGGAATAAAACAAGCATGGCTCATCTTAAAAGACTCGATAGCAGAACTAAGAACTTAGTAGAGCTGCTTGTGTTCTTGTGTTCACTGTAGAATCCAGTTTGTTTTTCTACCCTTCCACATTATCACGTTGTCTTCAACTTCACAAATTAAAGTCTTACTTATTAGTGTATAACGGCAAATGTATGGCTTTAAACACAGTGCCTCACTGGACTCCTAAAATCGAAATTCCTCTCGCAGGCAATAACACCATCATCTTCCTGGGCTCAAACTGTGGAGTCTCCCTTGGCGTCTCACTTTCTGCTTTCCCCCCCACACGCAGCCCCAAACTCCTACTGAAGTTTCTCTGAACGTTTCTCAACCTACTTTTGCCTTCCGGGTGGGATGTGCTGGGGATCTTTGCAAGGCTTGTTAATTGTGGAGACTTTTACAGACTCCTGTCTGGTCTGAAAGGAAGCTTGCTCACTCCCAGGTTCTGTGGCTGCAGACCTCCACAACCAGGGTGGCTCTAACAGTGGAAGCCTATCCCCTGCTGTTCCAGAGGCCAGGATCTGAGACTGCCAGGGCAGGACTGGGACTCCTCTGGGGGGACATCTGCTCTTTGTCCCTTCCGTTGCTGACATTTCTGGATTTGTTGCCACATAACTCCAATCTCTGCCCCCTCTCTGTATCTGCTGTAAACACACTTAGAAGGACTTAAGGCCCAGCTGGCTAATCAGAGATGATTGTCTTATCTCAAGATCCTTACTTATAATTATTTGCAAAGATCCTTTTCCAAATAAGGTCACCCTTACAGGAATTAGGAATTAGAGTTTCAGGAATTAGGATGTGGAACTATCATTTTGGAGTCCACTATTCAACCTACTGTATTGAAGTGGTTCCTCATTTTCCCTGAAATGAACATATAAGCCTGACCTTGGAGCTACTCACAGACTCCTGAACCCAAGGGTGAAGGTGGGAGGAGACTAGGTGTGACCATCACCCACACCCTGGCTCTTAGGACTTGCCTGGGGTGTCACAGAACAAGATCTCTCATCATGGCTATTAAAAGTTGCAGCAATGTTAGCTTTTTGCCCTCTTGCTCTGGAGGGTAGGAGAAGGGATGCAGGGCAGAGCATATTAAAGAATAATTATAGTTTTAGAGCTTATTAAGTATTAGACCCAAAGCCCTATTTTGAGCTGGGTATGTTGGGGGCTTGTGGAAGCACCATAGCATGGCTCCTGATGACCTTGGATGTTCCCTTTTTGTAGGAACATTCCTGACCTGTGCTAGCCGGTACACCTGTAAGAGGGAACAGAGAGAAGAGGATGGTGGTGCAGTGCCTGTTCTTCTGCAATTTGATTCACCTCTGCATCAGCACAGCTATGTATAACAGAAGGCTCCACAGGAGAATAAATGAAGGACTAAGCACAAGAAGGAACTAGCGCTTATTGAGGAGGACTCCAGACCTAGGGATCTCAGGAGCACAATTTCTCCTAGTTCCTCCGTTGCCACTCCATCCTGCGGTGATGGGGATCTAGACTCTGCTTGACCTGTGTGTCTGCTGAGCTCCATCCAAACCTACTGGTCAGGTTTGACAGGAGGGGAGAGCTGTCGCAGCCGTGAGGTTAGGTCACAGGTGGGAGCTGGTGGCTCAGAAGCAGGGCAGGACAGAGTGGCTTCCCTTCTTTTCACATGTCAGAGATGGCCCAGGTGACCCAGAAACCACTAGGGCCCATCCATCTCTGAAATGTCCAGGCATAAGCCCTGTCTCCTTCCTGTTTTCTTTAGGAAAAAAAGTATGATTGCTAGTTATATATGAGCACACAATCACACAGAGATATACATGGGGTAAAAGAGAAATGCATGTCAGATAGTTAGAGCTTCCCAAACTCCTAAAATTGTGATCCAGAAGAAACTGCTTTTGACCTAACTGTGGAGATCAAGAAGAATCAGGTGCTTTCCTGCTTACATTATCAACAAAGTATCTCAAAGTAAGCACAGGTTCAGCTAAAATATGGAGGCCTGAGGACGGAAGTTGAAAATCACTTGTTTACAATTGTGCCATCTATTTTTGTGATGTTTTCTGTCATAAATTTATTCCAAAAGAACATCTAATTTTTAAGGGAGAAAATAATGTAAAAGATTATTCCACAAGATTTTTTTAAAAACTCACCTGCTTGATACAAACATTTTCTTCTTTGTTGGCTTTTCAAAAAGAAAAAAAAAAAAAAAAAAAGCTCTGCATTGTCATGTATTGTTTTAAATGAACAATCTGCTCAGGACTGGCACACATGAAAATAATTAATCAAAATGATGAAAATAACTCATGTTTAATGAGTAGGTCTTCTTTTCCCCATGCCATGTACTATATAACTGCATCCTACTCTTTAGTCAAAATGAGTTTAGGAAAACATTCACCTATGTGACTTGTCACGATTGAGCATGATGTTTTCTGTTAGTGACAAGAGAAGCAATCTGTGATCACAACTCCATCCTTACACCCTGCACCAGGGCTAGGCGCTCAGTGTGGCTGTGCTCTAGCAGGGCATGGTGGGACACACCTGTAATACTAGTACTTGAGAGGCCGAGACAGGAGGATTGCAAGTTTGAGGCCAGCCTTAGCAATTTAGCAAGACTCTCTTTCAGAATAAAATATAAAAAGGGCTGAGGGTATAGCTTAGAGGTAGAACACCCCTGGGTTCAATCCCCCTTCCCATGAATAATTAACTAATGAAATGAATAAATAAATAAATAAATAAATAAATAAATAAAAAGGGAAACGATGCTTGGGAGGAGAATTTCAATGATTCTCTAAGGCATCCACTTTTCCTGTGGTGCTGACTGGGTGCAGGAGGCTTGGGGTGAGTCCAGGGGTCTAACCCTTTGGAAGCAGCTCTAACTCTTGGAAAGGTTCCCATAACATTTTCCTGCAGAGCTGGCCGTGGCTATGGCAAGGTCAAGGGGAAACAGAACTGATCTGGGTCCCCTTCCAGGTGGCAACAGATCACAGCCAGCACTGGAGTCCAATCCAGGCTCTGAACCGTAGTCTGGATAAAGCACTTGTGTTTCATCAGTTTTTATTTTAAATGTTGGGATCTGATCTATGTCGTGGGATGATTGTCTAGCTCTCAAACTGAGCGGATAAAATCGTTTTTCTTAATGTAGCGTTTTCAATCTTTCTGTAAAATGTCTACAAAAGTCTAGCTAGTAAACACTTTAGAGTGGGAGGGCCATACGGTCTCCTTGCAACTATTCAGTCTATGCTGCTCTGATAAAAACTTCCTTATAGGCACTGAAAATTGAATTTCATACAGTTTCCACAGATCACAAAATATTATTCTTTAAAGAAATTTTACAATCTTTTCAAAATATAAAATATATACTTAGCCTATGGGCTATATAAAAACAGGTGTCTGGCCACATTTAGCCTGACAATCAGTTTGCTGACCTCCGGTCCAAAACAAGGTCACAGAAAAGTAGGTGCCATTTTTAAAGACACGAAAAGATGAGCCTGGGGGCAAAAGCCAAAGGTGGCCATGGTGATGTCTGTTCAGATTAATTATGACAGATAAATGTTTGCCATTGCACAGAGCTGCCTGGTGTTGGTAATGAGAGGAATAGGGTAAAGCCAAGAAAATGAGCTTTAGTCTGTTCTTTTGTAACCTGCTAGTCCTCATGGGAAAACTCCTCTAATTTCTTTAATCCCAGTTTTTCACTTATAAAATAATGAAAATAAATTTTCAAATCTCTAAGATAATTTTCACCATTAAAATGATCCTACTTTTGCTTATAACAGCTCCTATCTCCTTTATTTAATTCTGTTTCACTTCTATCCTATACTAGAGGCAAGATTTTAAGATGCGAGGGTCTTGCTATACCTCAAAACCAATACTTTGTTCTTAATTTGTCTGTAAAGCACTGGGTGTTTGTGGAGAAGCACAACATTTAAGCTTGTCAATGATTTTGTAGCACACCAACATCAAGTATACATTTTGGAAAAAAAGGGAAGAAATATAAAATCAAAGGAAAATATAAATTATGCAGCAGAGAAGTCCAATTATAAGGAGGGAAAAACTATCTGGCTGCAGACAGCCCACCTCTTGCTGTCATCAAAAGTACTTGGCAGGATTAGGCGCTTGCAGCAAGCCCAAGACGTCTACTGATTTAGACTTTAACAGCCAATGGGCTGCATTTTATAATGTAATATAATTACAATGACTTTTTTTTTTTTGAATTTTACTGTTCTGCATTCACATACCCTATAAATGCCATAATAAATAGTCTATAAATAATAATGTGGAGATCTCTGGGACTGCATCACAGTTACACATTTTTCAAAGAATATGCTACGAAATATTAAAAGTAAGGGGGCCAACATATACACGCATTGGTAGGAGTACTTGTCCTGGATGCATTGATGGAGATAAAGTGCAAGAAGAAATTAACTTCACAATCAGTATTCTTTAATTGTTTCTATAGCAACCTGGTCACTCTCAAAAGGATGTGTTATCTAGAAGCCACTTTACTTTGCTTCAACACAGATGTTGTCATTTCTGTCCCCAGAATCACATTTCTAGCGCACTGATGCCACCCTTGACCTCCCACTCAGTCTGTCTCTGTTGTCTCAGTCCCCATGCCCTGTGGATCCCTACGGGGACAGAGCTCCCCTCTCTCATTCATTCTCTGCCAATTCATTCCCTGTCTTCTTCCCAGGGAAGAGCACAGTGTGGCACTGGGGGAGACACACAGGCTTCTAAGGGTGGGCGGAATCAGGGTGAGCCTCAAATGGTACTTGTGCCAGCATCAGCCGGCTGCACAGAGGAAGATCATCTGCAAAGGCCTGATGATGCTTACACATTCGATTTCAGCCCAATTTATTATCTAGTTCCTTCCTTTTTCCTCAATCAATACACAGATACATAATGAGCATGTGTTGTGTTCAAACAAAGCAAAATAAGATACCAAATAACTATGTATTGGGGGTGGAGGGAAGAAAAGAATGCTTTTCTGTTTTTTAATTCTTTTTTTTTTTTTTTTCCCTGTATTGGGGGTGGAACCCAGGGGCATTCTACCTCCAAGCTACACCAAATCCTATTTTTTTTTTTTTTTCAGTACTGGGGATTGAACTCAGGGGCATTCTACCTCCAAGCTATACCCCTAGCCCTATTATTTATTCTTTATTTTGAAGCAGGGTCTCACTAAGTTGTGGAGTGCCTCACTAAGTAGCTGAGGCTGGCTGCGAACCTGGATCCTCTGGTCTCAGCCTCCCAAATGCTGGGATTACAAGCGAGCGCCACCACGCCCGGCTCCTATTTTTTATTCTTTATTTTGAAACAGGGTCTCACTAAGCTGCGGAGGGCCTCACAAGTTGCTGAGGCTGGCCGGGAACCTGCGATCCTCCTGTCTCAGCCTCCCAAGTACTGGGATTACAAGCGTGTGCCATCACGCCCAGCTTATTCTTTATTTTTTTGAAACAGGGTCTCACTAAGCTGCTGAGGGCCTCACAAAGTAGCTGAAGCTGGCTGAGAACCCGGATCCTCCCAGGTACTGGGATCACAAGCATGTGCTACCACTAGCGACTCTGAATGCTTTTCTAATAGTTTGAATGTGCCGGCCCTCAGGGTGCTCACAACCTGGAGAGACAAGGGGCAGAAGGAAACTGACAGGAAAGCTTTCCCCCACGGCTCAGAGCACTCTTTATCGCCAAATTCATCACGTGGATTTCAAGCGCTGTGGCTTACAGAGAAAAGATGATGAATGCGTTCTCTCCTTCAACCTGACACACAGTTAGATATGTGAACTAGTTCAGGTTTAGGCCACACCAAACAAAGCAAGATGAACCTTGCCGTGATATCATCTCACACACTCCCAAATCAAATGCACTGCATGTAATTATCTTGTATCTGTTGCTTTCAGAATTATTTATGCCACCGTTTCCTTTGTTGACACGAGCCGGAATTGTCGGTATAAGTTTAGCAGGCTTTATTTACTTCTCAACCAAAAAAAGAATACTTTTAATGTTTCATGATTAGAGGACTATCAATATTTTATATTAATTACAGAGAAATGTTATCAGTAGAGCTACTTGAAAACCCTGCTGGTCTGTGAAGGAAAGGCAATAAGAAATAAGTGATTAATTATTAATTAATAATGATTCATTATTGATAGCTTATTATGTGCCAGGGACAGTGCTAAATGTTTTTGCGGGTTTATATAATTCCCACCATGAACACTGGTGACAGGTCTCATTAAGAAGGATGTTTTTAGCGATAACTAGAGAACCCTGGAGTGTTAGGCTGGGAATCATGAAGTATTCTTTTTTCCTGTGAGAAGAGGAAACTATATATATATATATATAATATATATATTTTTTTTTTTTTTTTTTTTTTTTGCGGTACTGGGGATTGAACTCAGGAGCAGTCTACCATACCCCCAGCCCTATTTTTTATTCTTTTCTTTTGAAACAGGGTCTCACTAAGTTTCAGAGGGCCTCACTAGGTAGCTGAGGCTGGCCTCGAACCCCGATCCTCTGGTCTCAGCCTCCCAAATGCTGGGATTACAAGCGTGAGCCACCATGCCCAGCTAGAAGGAAACAATATTGAAGAGAGGGTTTTTTGTTTTTGTGGAAGGAATTTAAAGCTCAGATAACCACACTCGCAGAAAAATCAGGAGATAGTGGCAGAAAACAGAGAAGGGAGAGAAGAACACACACACACACACACACACACACACACACACACACACACACAGAAATGTAATTATTGTACAAAAAACACATTGTCAGAGGAAAAGAACCACATCTCACTTAGGAAAAAAAGTCTCAAAACTCCACTGAATGGCCCAAGACAATACAATGAACTTGGAGCATTTCCATCCCTCCCGCTGACCATGCTGGAGAGGCTGAAGGCAGAGACTCTGGAGGCAGAGTAGGCCAAGAGCTAGACATGCACGACCCCTCCCCTCTGGACATGTATATCCTATGCGCAAGACTGCACAATAGTAGAGCGCTGACACATAACCCTCTGCTTCCCTCTGCTCTGGCACTGCCCTTCTAGACTACCAAATCCTTGCAGGGAAGGCGCCCTGACTCCATTTTTCACCTCTTTTTAGTGTCTCAAATAAAGTTATTCTCCTGAGGGTTAACCAGAAGCAGTCACAAGTTCTGGTCAAATCGTGAACTGATGGCTATAAAGAAATATAGTAATTGCTTTTTCAAAAAACCTAGATGTGAGCGAGCATGCTGTTGGTTATCGGGCAGGAAACGAGCCAGGCACATTCGGCTGGGAGAGGGCAGTGAGTGCTGGGAAGGGTGGTCGATAAAATGAATCAGCTGCAAATTCAGAATGAAATAAAAGCAAGTTCTCAATAAATTCTGTGCTGACTTCGCCAAACCCCAAGCCCAATCCCCTTTAGCATTTATCTGTTCCTTTGAAGCAACACATCAATTTTGGGACTCCCTCCCTGGGGTCTTTCCCAGACCTGCCCACTGGGTCCTTCTCCCCCGTGCACACCGAAACTCTCCTCTCTTCATGTTTGGAACAATAATCCTAAAATAGATGCTGTGAGGCACAAATTCCATGGTGGATTGTTTGGAAATTATGTGAGTATGAAACATTCGACTGTGAGAAAGAACCAGAAGGACAAAGAGCCCTCCTTTTACCCCTAGCTTTACTGGAGAAGATCATACGCGCAATACAGAGAAGCAAACCTTAACTAATAGCTTCCTCGTATCCAATGTCAGTCACACCAATAGTCTGAGGGAAAAAATGGAAGTCTGTTTCATCGAAAGAAAATAATTCTTTTATATTTCCAGCAACATAATTTAGACACAAATACTAGTCAGCTGGTTGAGGTATTTGGTTACAGAAGGGGCATCACTGTGATAAGCAAAATAGCCCTTGGGAATCAAGGTCCTTATTTCCCCAAAATCTTTCCTGTATTTCTGCTTTGCCATAGACATTCACTTTCCACTAAGGTTACAAAAATTTCTAAAGGCCTCATGATTACTTTGCAGATCTAAACAATACTTGTAGAATTTTTAAAAATTCTTGTCTTCTTTACAGACATATTTTCATGAGCATGTGCGACTTGGATTACCAGCTAGGGTGGACTGGGACCTCTGTTCAATGTTATAGCCACAGCAGTCAACAATACCAAGTTCATCTCACAGACAGCCTTCCTGTTCGGTGGGGAGGGAATGAGAGGCTAAGGTGTGTCTTTGAAAACATGAGGAGTTTCACGATTTCTCCTGGGGCCCCATGTCTCAATGACACAGGTGTGCATGTTAGAAGGCAATGTGTCTCAGGTGTCACGTTAGTAAGTGGAAGGACACAAGCACAAAGCCAGGCTCCTGTCCTTAACACCCCCTACGGGCTCCTCCAGGCCACCAGGAGCCTCTGGACCCTGGTCGGACGCTAGGAGATGCTCAGTAGATGTGATTATTAGCCAGTCACCTTACCTTTCCCCAGGGCTCTGACCTGGGACACATTCCCAGGTAGTGATGCTGTCAGAGGAGAGGGGACGAAGCACTGACACGCACACGTCTTACAGTGGTTGCTTTTCCTGCCTTAAAGCTGCCAAACTGAAAGGCTTGACTACTCTTGCTCTCTTTGAAGTTAAATTGTTTACTACACTAGTTCTTTCTGGACAAAATGTATTACTTAATATCTATCTTTTGCCTCCATTTTGACTTTACAGAAATGTTTTTATTTAAGGATATCAATAATTTTCACTTATCCTTACTATTTTATCATTAAAAATGTAGTGTCTAGTATAATTCTACCAGGGCCTTTATTATACCTTTATTTTTCATGACTAGTTTTTCTATTCTCATATCAGAGTTGGATCCTCTGAAAGCCCTTATCTGTGGAATAGTTGAAACTTTATGCAATAATTGATTCTATCAAACAATGTTAAATAGCCCTCTCTCCTTTTGAAAAATACCATCTGGGAACCATCGAAAATTTTCACATTCAATGCAAGACTTCAAGGGTCTATTACAATTCAATTCTTTTTGAAATATTTTCATTGCCTTTTTTTATTGATTACCTTGAAACTCTAGATTGAAATCTAAAGGGCCTACTCTGCAGCAGCTGGTCGTTTTTATAACAGTATGAATTGACTATTACAAGGGCTGTCTGAATCTGTATGAATCCTCCACCCTTCCATCTTGCATAGAGACTCTTGCCAGTCCTGTAGACCCCTAGCCTTCATTTTCGATTTGAGTGCACACAGTGGTAAACTCCACAGAAGAGGAAACTGTGAATCAATCCAAATCCTCTTGGCATCTCTCGCTTTGGTCCAAGCTGCCCTCTTCCTCTTCCCTGGACCCCCAGTGGGTGAGGACCGTGTCTCTGCTGTAAAGTGGTGGTCCTTGTTCCAGACTGTCCTGGCTCTTGACACCCTCACCAGCACTGCAGCACCCCTCCAGTGACGCTCCTCTCAGTGGGCCACACGGTGAACTATTTTAAGCAGGACTAAAGGCTGATACTCACTCTGTTAGGGTTTGGATAGCAAATGTTCTCTGGAAGAGCTGATGTATCGGAATGCAAAATTGTTCACAGGTGATATAATTGAATCATGAAGATCCTAACCTCATCAGTGGATAACTCTACTGATGGATTCATGGATTTATTGGGCAGTTACCTAGAAAGACAGGGAGAGGATAGAAGTTGGGTCCCTGGGGATATGGTGTTGGAGACTATATACATGTGCCTTGTCCCCTTCCTTTCCTCTCTCTGCTTCCTGCCACCATGCTCTGAGCTTTGCAGATGTGATGTGGCCTAACATGGACTGAAATCTCCAGAACTGTGAGCAAGTAAGTCTTCCTTCCTCAAAGCTGTGGGCCTCAGGTATTCGGTCATGGGAGTGAGAAAGCTGATTGACACTGAGCCCAAACTTGATTTTAATAAAAGCTCTCCTTGAAAATGGCCGAGGAGAGATTTTGCAGCATTGGCTGGCAGATTTCTTGGAAGGGCAAGCAGGGTGCCAAGCCTGTTAATGTCCATTAAATTCCCCCATGTGGATAGATCCCCCTCCTGTGTAGGAGTGGCTTTTCAGGAGAGAGTTGTAAGAGAGTTCGTAGCATACAGAAGTGACTTGGCTGAGGTGCCCAACAGTGGGAGATCTGAGGTGTGTGTAGAAGTGGGGAAGGACTAGGTTGGGTCAGCTCTTAACTCTCTTCCATCCGGTTCCTGTGTCAAAGAGCAGGATTCTCAATGCAATTAGCTAGAGAAAGGAGGAGGCAAATGGACAGAGCAGGGCAAGCCAAAATGTTCCAAAGCAAAATGAAACTGATTTCCTGATTGGAGCAGACTGGATGTTCCAGTCTGGTTCCATGTCAAAATCAACAAGGGAGAACTTCTTCTAAAAATAGAATCTGCTATTGAAGTATATCATATATATTGAAACATTTTCAAATCATAAGTGTTCTGTTAGTAACATTTCAAGATGGGAACCCATCCATGTAAGCAGTAACTAAATCAAGATATGAAATATTACGGGCACATCAGAAGCTGTCCTTGCGACACTCCCTATGCCTATGACCTTTCATCTCAAAGCCAATCGCTACCCTGATTTCCAACACGAGGAGTCATTTTCCTTCATTTTGAAATGAGATATGTTATTTTGTGTTTGATTTGATTTTTTTTTCACGCAACACTGAGTATGATCACTATATAGTAGAAACAGCCGCCAATTTTCAGATGCCCATGCAAAATGAAATGCAGATCCCGTTGTTCATAAATTGAGAATTTCCAGATGGTGACAGCAGAGCATTCGACCAAGCACAGCATCCTTTCCGTGAGAGGCCCTCTGCAACTCACGAGTTGCACACTCACAAAGCCAGCCATGCTGTATAGCGTCCTGAGGGATGAACACACTGTATTTTATTTATCCATCTCACTATTGACGAACATATGCGAGATGTTCCCATTATTTGCCAGTTTTCAATGGTACTCCTGTGAACATTCTCGTGCACCTTTTGGTGAAGATGCAGGTACATTTCTATTGGGTTTATAGTAAAAGAGTCAGGTCCCAGGCACACAAATGTTCAGTGTTGGCAGATACCAGTACAGATTTGTGGCATCAATTTTGCACTCCCAGTGGCAGGATTTGCACTCCAGTGGCCAAGCATCCTCACCAACACTTAGCATTTTCACTCTTCAGCCTAGGGATGTGTTTAAAGTAGATATTCCAGACCTTACTAAATCCATATTACAAGAGTTTCTTGCCAGATTCTATACTTTTCAAAACTCCCTAAGTGTCTTC
>PVLC010046518.1:0-11406 GCA_004027655.1 Graphiurus murinus | reverse complement strand
AGGTTGATGAGTCTCACTACTTGCTGAGGATGTCCTCAAACCTGTTATCCACCTGTCTCAGCCTCCCAAGTACTGGGATTACAAGCATGTGCCACCATACCCAGCAGAAAATTTTAATTTAGAGCTAAGTAACAGGAAATTTTTACATCAACCTATATGTGTATATTTTGTGTTCTTTGAAAATCAAAACTTTGTACCTCACCCTCAAATTTGAAGCCAAGTTTATGATTCAAATATAGAAACTCTGTAACTTCCAGGTATCCAGGTAGCTATGTTTGTATTCACTTTGCCTGTCCTGAACATTCTCATTTATGTTTTCCCACATACTATTTTTATTTTACTATTTTACTATAAGCCATCAGAAATTTTCTGTGGAATGAGACTGGGTATAAATAAATGCATACAGACAGAAATTATAATAGCTTATTTCTTTTCTTCTTTTTTTTTGTACTGGGATTGAACCCAAGGGTGTTTACATCTGAGATACACTCCCAGCCCTTTTTATTTTTTTTACTTTGAAACAGGGTCTTATTATGCACTGGCCTCAAACCTGGGATCTTCCTGTCTCTACCTCCCAAGTACTGGGATTTCAGGCACCTGCTGCCATGACCAGCTAGCATATTCCTTTCCTTAGTTATAAAATTTGGCAGGTTACATCGTCCATTGAGTCTGTATTAATTGAACCATGTCAGTAACAAGCAAAGTATTGTGATATACTGACAAAATATGAATTGAATTTTTTTAGTTAAATTGATATTGAGCTCTTCTCATGCTTTCAAAAGGGTAGCCTGAAATTTTCTAGCCCTGAAATAACATTGAAACCTTATCTTCTGTGTTAAGGGAAAAGGCTTGAAAACATGCGAAGAGCCCTGGAGGCGGCTTTCGCAGAGGCAGCGTGGAGGCAGCCCTCTGTTGTTCTGCTGGACGATCTGGATCTCATTGCAGGACTGCCGGCTGGCCCAGAACAGGAGCACAGTCCTGACTCGGTGCAGAGCCAGCGGCTCGCACATGGTAATGCCTCCTCCACTGGCTGAAGGCCCTTTTCTTTGGTCAGTCAGCATTCTTAGTCTTCATGGTAAATCTACTCTCAGAAAACAGTTTGTGTGCTGTGTTGTGTATTGTTCTCAAGGCATCCGGTAACATTCTGCATTTGCTCTGATTAGCAAAATTGGTAGAAGAGAATCAGTGTGAAAATACTATAGTTTTGTGCTGTCTTTTGAAGTATTTTCATTCTCCTTTACTTATTAGAAATTATTCAGCATTCGGGAGGCTGAGACCAGAGGATCTGGGTTTGTGGCCAGCCTCAGCTACCTACTGAGGCACTCTGCAACTTAGTGAGACCCTTCAAAAATAAAGAATAAAAAATAGGGCTAGGGGTATAGCTCAGAGGTAGAATGCCCCTGAGTTCAATCCCCAGTACCGCAAAAAAAAAAAAAAAAAAAAAAGAAATTATTTAATTTACAGATTTATTTTTGCTTTTGTTCATTTGACAGATATTTGCCAAATGCTTCTGCCAAGTCTGTATTTTTAAAGTCAAGAAGAAGAATGAACAGTAAACGATTTTTATACAGAGTGATAATAAGGAAAGCTGCCAAGTATTGAGTGCCTTTTCTCTCTGTTTTTTTATGGTACTGGGAATTGAACCCAGGGGCATTCTACCCATGAGCTACAATCCCAGCCCTGTTTTTTATTCTTTATTTTGAAACAGGGTCTCACTAAGTTGCCAGGGCTTCACTAAGTAGCTGAGGCTGGCCTCAAACCTGCGATCCTCCTGTCTCAGCTGTTGAGTACCCTTTCTGAGCTGGGGGTGGCTTTGTGCTCTCCATGTAGATACTCTCCTGGTTTTATAGGTCAGTAAGTGGATGTTAAGAGAGATAAAGTTAATTGGACTAGGGCAACCAACTAGGAGGTGGTAGGATGTGCTGTATTAGAAATATGTGCAGAACACTATAGGAGCATATAACCTAAATTCAGGGTGGGGTGAGGTAAGGAGTTATCAGGAAGGCTTTGACAACTGAGCTGAATTTTGTTAGAGGAGTAGATATTAGAAGCTGGGCATGGTGGCGCACGCTTGTAATCCCAGCATTCAGGAGGCTGAGACCGGAGGATCTGGGTTCGCGGCCAGCCTCAGCTACTTAGTGAGGCACTCCGAAACTTAGTGAGACCCGGTTTCAAAATAAAGAATAAAAACTAGGGCTGGGGGTGTAGCTCGGAGGTAGAACGCCCCTGAGTTCAATCCCTAGTACTGCAAAAAAAAAAAATGGAGTAGATAGAGTAGATATTAGATAAAGTACTTCCATACTAATGAAGAAGCAAAAGTAGGATCCACAAGCAAAGGCGTAGAGGTACAAGGAGTTCCAGTATGTTGGGGAATATGACACTGATGGGAGCTTAGAGTGCAGGGAGAGGCCTGTGGGAGGTGCGGCTAGAGGATTTGGCAGCATTGAGCTTCCTCAAGGTTCTTGAGAGCCTTAACAGATACAAAATGTAACCAGAGTGGCTTGAATTGTTAACTAGTGTTCATCTCCAATTTTGAATTCCCTAACACCTGTAAAGCTAATGTCAACTAGTCTTTTTTTTTTTTTTTGTGGTACTAGGGATGGAACCAAGGGGCATTCTACCTCTGAGCTACACCCCTACACACACATACACACACACATATATATATATATATGTGTGTGTGTGTGTGTGTGTGTATATATATATATATATATATATATATATATATATATATATATATGTATATATTGAAACAGGCTCTCACAAGTTACAGAGGGCTTCACTAAGTTGCAACTGTCCTCAAACCTGTCATCCTCCTGTCTCAGCCTTCCAAGTTCTGGGATTACAGGTGTGTGCCACCACACCTGGCATCATCTAGGTCTTATATTGTACCCTAAACCATTGGACATTGGTCCAGTGTTGAAGGGAGTACTATGAATTTCTGAATCAGGACTGAAATATACATTACTAATGCCTGTTTCAGTTCTGACCTTCTACTTGCAAGACCATGATTGGAAAGTCATAGAAAAATGAGCTGTATTTTGTTTAATAAATAGAACACAGTATGGAAATGTATTACTCTTCTAGAATATTCATTTCAGAGATGCCTTTTTATTATTCATTCACTTACTTTATAAGATCAAGGAATAGGGAAATTTACTAGACTTTGTTTTGAGAATACAGTCTAATTTTACAGTACCTCGTGTACCTCCATTATATTGATTACAGCCTGGCCCATATTAGATCCTCTATAGATAAATCAATGAGTGAATAGATGAGTTATTTTTTTAAAGCTCAATGTTAGGTTATCATTATTTTTAATAAGTACACAATTTTAAAGTTTCATATTTTTTCTGAGCTTTTACAATATATTTCTTAATTCTAGCTTTGAATGATATGATCAAAGAGTTTATTTCCATGGGAAGTTTGGTTGCACTGATAGCCACGAGCCAGTTTCAACATTCTCTACATCCTTTCCTTGTTTCTGCTCAAGGCATTCACGTATTTCAGTGTATTCAACACATTGAGCCTCCTAATCAGGTAATTTTGACTTAAAGATAGAGATATGTCTCTTTTTATAGATATTTTTATTTTACTAATGATTTATAGTTTTTGACATAATATCTCTTAGTGACCTCAGAATATTTAAAAGCAACATTTGATGCATGTCGTGCTAGATGTACAAGTTATAATATAGGACATCTGAAATGTTGTTACTGTATACTTTCTAAGGAAATGACTTCTGAAAACAGTGTTTCTTCTGAATGGGAAAGAGCAATGAGAAATGTGGATAGATATCTTTTTTTTTTCTTTTTTTTGGGGGGGCAGGTACTGGGGATGGAATTCTGAAACATTCTACTCCTGAGCAACACCCTCAGCCTTTTTTTGTGTGTGTGTGGTACTGGGGATTGAACTCAGGGGCATTGTACCTCCGAGCTATATCCCCAGCCCTATTTTTTTTTTTTTTTATTATTCTTTATTTTGAAACCGAGTCTCACTAAGTTGGAGAGTGCCTCACTAGGTAGCTGAGGCTGGCTGCAAACCCAGATCCTCTGGTCTCAGCCTCCCGAATGCTGGGATTACAAGCATGCGCCAGCACGACTGGCTCCTCAGCCCTTTTTTATGTTTTAATTTTGAAACAAGGCCTTACTAAATTACTGAGGGACTCACTGAGTTGTTGAGCCTGGCCTTGAACCTGCAATTTTCTGTCTCAGCTTCCTAAGTACTGGGATTATAGGCATATGCCACTGTGTCCAGTTTAGATATCGTTTAAAAATTTGACTAAACATTTTTTTACACCAGCACATATGACCTGTAGTCCCTTTGGGGGATTCATGCTAATAGCATTTTATTTTTATTTTTTTAATTTTTTGTGGTACTGGGGATTGAACTCAGGGGCATTCTACCTCCGAGATACACCCCCAGATCTATTTGTGTGTGTGTGTGTGTGTGTGTGTGTGTGTGTGTGTGTGTGTGTGTTACTGAGGATTGAACTGAGGGGCATTCTACCTCCAAACTACACCCCCAGCCCCATTTTTTATTCCTTATTTTGAAACAGGGTCTCACTTAAGTTGTGGAGAGCCTCACTAAGTAGCTGAGGCTGGCTGCGAACCTGGATCCTCCAGTCTCAGCCTCCCAAGTACTGGGATTACGAGTGTGCGCCACTACACCTGGCTCAGACCTATTTTATTTCTTACTTGGAAAGAGTGTCTCACTAAGTTTCTGAAAACTTCACTGAATTGCTGAGGCTGGCTTCGAACCTATGATCCTCCTGTCTCAACCTCCCAAGTACTGGGATTACAAACATGTGCCACCATGCCCAACTTTAAGAGTTTTAGTTG
Source organism: Graphiurus murinus (assembly GCA_004027655.1). NCBI lineage: Eukaryota > Metazoa > Chordata > Mammalia > Rodentia > Gliridae > Graphiurus > Graphiurus murinus. The sequence continues at coordinate 6,565 of PVLC010046518.1, read as the reverse complement.
CAATGAGCTGAAAGAGTGTGTTCCTTCCAGGTGTAGTGGCATATGTCTGTAATACTCCCAGTACTTATGAGGCTGAGACAGGAAGATTGAAGATTCTCAGCCAGCCTCAGCAACTTAGTAAAGCCCTCCACAACTTGTTAAGACCCTGTTTCAAAATAAATATAAATAAAATAGAGCTGAGGGTATAGCTCAGACTCAGAATGCCCCTTGGTTCAATCCCCGGTACCACACACACACACACACACACACACACACACACACACACAATTCTTACCTAGTCACTGGGCATGGTGGCACATGCCTGTAACCCCAGTACTTGGGAGTCTGAGACAAGAGGATCACAGGTTTGCGGCCAGCCTCAGCAACTTAGTGAGACCTAATTTCAAAATAAAAATAAAATAGGACGGGGAGAGGGGTATAGCTCAGAAGTAGAATGCCCCTACGTTCAACCCCTAGTGCCATACACACAGACACACACACACACACAAAATTTTTCACCTAGTCACTGGGCATGGTGAAAAATTTTTCACACATGCCTGTAACCCCAGTACTTGGGAATCTGAGACAGGAGGATCACAGGTTCAAAGACAGCCTCAGCAAGTAGTGAGGATCTCATCAACCTTATAAGACTCTGTTTCACAATAAAAATAAAATAGGGCTGGGAGTGTAGCTCTGAGGTAGAATGCTCCTAGGTTCAATCCCTAGTACTACACACACATGAAAAAATAAAATAAAATAAGATTCTCACTTAGAATCTACCCTAAACTCTATGCTATTTAACTGTTGTTAAAAAAAAAAAAGTGAATATTTTGCTTTTTCTTAAGTGCAAAAGAATGATAGTGATATTGGTTATAGAATGATTTTTAGAAATAAATTTTATAGGAACAAAAGAACCCTCTTGCAAGACCATATAATACTAAAATGCGTTTATTGAATAAATGGAAATAATTTATCAATGTGACTTTTTTTACAACTCTACTAAGGTATAATTGAAGTACAACAAACTCCCACATTTAAAGCATATAATTTAATCAATTCTAGCATATGTATTTACCATAAGATCATCACCACAATTAAGGTAAGAAACACTTCCATCACTCCCACAGGTTTGTGCCTTTTGCAGTCCATCCCCCTCCACTGTATCCCCACACAACCACTAATTTGCTTTCTGTCACTATACACTAAGTCAATTTGATTTTTCTCCAAATACATGTAGTCACATAATGTCATTTCGGTCTTTTGTGGACTGTGTGTAATGTGGTGGTCCAGTAAGAAAAATTCCTATCACCTGGTGACTTTGTAGCTGTAGCCATCATAATGTCCTAGCACAACGCATTACTCACCTGTTGGTCTTGATGCTGGTGCAAACAAGTCTGCTGTGCTGCCATATGAAAGTGTAGCACGTAAGCTGTGCGTGGTGCACACCTGGAATCCCAGTACTTGAGAAGCTGAGACAGGAGGATTGTAGGTTTGAGGCCAGCCTCAGCAATTTGGTAAGACCCTATTTCAAAATTTAAAATATTTTAAAAGGGCTGGGGGTATAGCTTAGAGGTAGAATGCCTTTGAATTCAATCCCTAGTACAAAAAAATTATATATGTAGCACATATAATTATATATAGTATATAATACCTAAAATAATAATAAATGACTATGCTACTGTTTTATGTATTTACTATACTATTCTATCATTATTGTATAGTGTACTTCTTATACTTTATTTATTTATTTTTTTTGTGTGTGTGGTACTGGGGATTAAACCCAGAGGCATTCTACCTTCAAGCTACACCCCCAGCCCAATTTTATTTCTTATTTGGAAACAGGGTCTCACTAGCTTGATGAGAGTCTCACTACTTGCTGAAGCTGTCCTGAAACCTGTGATCCTCCTATCTCAGCCTCCCAAGTACTGGGATTACAAGCATGCGCCACCACACCTGGCTTCTTGTACTTATTTTTAAAATTTTACTCTAAAATAATGTGCTTTATTGCTAGGCATGGAGGCACACGCCTGTAATCCCAGTACTTGGGAGGCTGAAACAGGAGGATTGCAGATTCAAGGCCAGCCTCAACAATGTAGGGAGACTCTCATCAAGGTAGTGAGACTCCCTTTTAAAATGAAAAAGAAAAAGGGCTGGAGGTATACCTTAGAGGTAGAATGCCCCTGGGTTCAATCTCCAGTACCACAAAAACAGAAATAAATGAACGAATGAAATAGTGTGCCTCACACATCTCGTGTTTACCACGTCCTCCACTGTGTCATTGATTTTGTTTGTTTGTCATGGCCCATTAAGCATACAGAGTTCACTGCTAATGTTGCCATCAAGAGGCCATTTCAACTGATGGACCTGGAGTCAAAATTGAAAGTGATTATGGACTACAGAGATACAAAGTCTGTCATGGCTTTTGCTCACTAGTCAGGCATGTCCAGTCCCACCATAGCTACAATCTTAAAGAATAAGAACAAAGTGATAGAAGTTGTCAAAGGATCTGTTTCGTTGAAAGGCCACAAGACTAACAAAAATGTGAGAAGGGCCTAAATCAGATACAGAGAAACTTCTAGTAATCTGGATTAAAAACCAGACACAGAAGTATATCCCTCTCAGAACCATGGTCATGGCCAAAGCAAAGAATTTGTGATGTTGAAAGAAAACGCTAAAGCTAACCATAATGTTGAATTTACTGTTAGCTCTGTTGTGACACTGAGCGGTGGATCTGCTGGTGCTGATGTGAAGCAGCTGAGGAATTTGTGGAACTGCATCAGCTGATTTTTAGAGAAAAATTGCTTGCCAGAGCAGATCTGACAAGAGCAGTCTATCAGAGCAAAGCTGGCAGAGCAACAGGCTACCTCCTATAGCCTAGGTGGCGGTCGTCTGTACTATTTAGGTTGGTATGAGTACAGTGTTTGGTGTCCACTCAGTGATAAAATTGCCAGATGAAACATTTCTCAGAACATATTCCCATCGTGAAGTGACATGTAGCTACTAAAATGTGCAATTGAATAAAATTAGTAATTGAATTTTGTGTTTTTTCTTTAGGAGCAAAGATGTGAAATTTTACATAATGTAATAAAAAATAAACTGGACTGTGATATAAACAAATTCACTGATCTTGACCTACAACGCATAGCTAAAGAAACTGAAGGGTTTGTAGCTAGAGACTTTACAGTGCTTGTGGATCGAGCCATACATTCTTGTCTCTCTCATCAGCATATATCAACCAAGGAAGGTATGCTTTACTATTAAAACCTGAACTTGGAAGCTGAGCATGGTGGTACATGCCTGAAATCCCAGTACTTGTAAGACTAAGATAGGAGGATCACAGATTCATTCGAGGACAGCCTCAGCAAGTAGTGAGACCCTGTTTCATAATAAAAAAGGGCAAAGGTTATAGCTCAAAGGTAAAATGCCTCTGGGTTCAATTCCTAGAACCACAGAAACAAAAACTGAACTCAGAATCTTCTTCCTGCAGTGAGAAATTTAATTGTAGTAAGGCAAGAATTAGATATATTCCACTTTAGTATTTGAGTAAATATTTGAATAGAAAATTAGCATTTCCTGCTAAAATGATGGTATATTTTGAAAATTTATAAGTTAAAATAAAAATTGTATTTATTTTTAAACAGAATTAGTTTTAACAACATTAGCCTTCCAAAAGGCTCTCCAAGGATTTATTCCTGCATCTCTGCGAAATGTCAACCTACATAAACCTCGAGACCTGGGCTGGGATAAGGTTGGTGGATTACATGAAATCCGACAGATACTCATGGATACTATCCAGTTACCAGCAAAGGTACTTAAAAAAAATAGATACTTACTCCCAGAAGAAATCCTGAATCATTGGCTTTGGCTTTTTGGGTTGGCTTGACCAATATCAATTTGGTTGAACAAGTATTTACTAAATTACCACATATATGTCCAGCACTTTTTAGGTACTTCAATAGATTTTTAAGTATCTGATATACTTCTTGCCTATCAGAAATGTATAAGAAAAGCTCAGGTGATATTTACAGTAAATATATTTTAATGTGAATCTTGGAATTCTCTTTTGCTTGAATCATTCAGGTTGTACTGAAGCAAAATGAGCTGTCTGCTGTGATTAAAGAGAAACAGATAGGCATAATCTAGGAGGTGGAAGAGTCAGCTAGGTCCACAGAACTGGTGGATTAGGACAGATTTCCAGACTCCAAAAGAAGTCCTGGGGAAGCAGAGATGTCAGGCAGCATAAAGTAGGTGGATGGCAGAATAAAAGGCAAATGCAGCCAGGCGTGAGGGCTTATGCTTGTAATCCTGGTACTTGAGAGACAGACAGGAGGATCACAGGTTTGAGGATAGTCTCAGCAAGTAGTGAGACTCTTATCAACCTAGTGAGACCCTGTTTTAAAATAAAAATAAAATTGGACTGGCGGTGTAGCCCAGAGTTAGAATGCCCCTGGTTCAATCCCCAGTGTCTGTCTGTCTCTGTCTCTCTGTCTCTGTCTCTCTGTCTCTGTCTCTCTGTCTCTCTCTCTGTCTCTCTCTCTGTCTGTCTGTCTGTCTCTCTCTCTCTCTCTCTCTCACACACACACACACACACACACACACACACACACACATGAAGGCAGATCTAGATGGTTCTTTCAAAGATCAGACAGTACAGTCTAGGAAGTAGTATGCTTGAATCAGAGATTTGAGAAATAAGAATCACTGCAGGAGATCAGGGACTCATGCAAAGAAATAAAGAAATGGGATCAGTACCTTAGGTTTCATATAATTGGGGGCAGCTCCTAGGAGTAGTCATGGTCGTCATAGTCAGGGCCTGGGGCATGTTGAGTACAGCCCAGGACTCTGGGTTAAGGCCTGGGTGAGGGAACCTGGGTGTGGAAGTACTAACCATTAGCTTATGGCCCCAGATGCTGGGTTTGGTTACCAGGCGTTACTAGCCAGATACATGGAGACCATATATATGCATAACTGATGACTTGGGGGCCTTTTTCAGATTAGATGGGAGGTAGAGGTGAAGTTGGGATTTTGCAACAGATGAAACTAAATAGGTGTACCTAACAGAGGAGACTGGGATACTGCTGACAGTAGCCTGCTGTCTGGCTCATTTCAAAAAGGTTTTTGCTTTCTGAGCAGATGGTGATTTAGAATGTAATTGAGAAGCCCATAGACTCTGGGGATAGTTTACTGTCTATAATCATTATACATGCCTCTTTTATTCTTTTCTTTCTTTGACTGAATGTGTTTGAATGTACACAGCTGTCATAACTTGCTTCATGAACCATACAAGTGGAAGGCAGCATATTGCTAAATGATTGGTCTTTATTTTCTTACTGTAATACTTCTGCATTTACAAAATAGGAAAAGTGGAAAGAAGCTCTAGTGCAGTTATATACATTTTATATAGAATGCATTTTATGGCCCAACTGGTAAAAGTCTATAGCACCTTGATTATTTATAGTAGGAATTTTATTTGCTGTTGTGCTAATAAAGATGACAGCTATCGCCATCTGAATAAGTTTTCTATGCATTAATCTTTAACTGCTGCTTAATCATTTCTGTTTAGGCTCTTTCTCATATTTTAAAATATTTTTAGTACCCAGAATTATTCGCAAACTTGCCCATACGACAGAGAACAGGAATATTGTTGTATGGTCCTCCTGGAACAGGAAAAACCTTACTAGCTGGAGTAATTGCACGAGAAAGTGGAATGAATTTTATTAGTGTGAAGGTATGTGTGCATTTATCTTTTTCTTTTTTTGTTAAATCGAGATAAAATTTGCATAACAGAATTAACCATTCTAAAGTATACAATTCATTGGCATTTAGTGTATTCCCAAAGCTGCGCACCCTCCACCTCTCTTAAGTTTCAGAACCTTTTCATCCTGTTTTCTCTTCTACCCTAGTCCCTGGCAACCGTTATTGCTTTCTGTCTCTGTGGATTTGCCCATTTTGTATATTTCATTCAAAAGGAATCAGGAATCTGTGACCTTTCTGTCTTAACTTCTTCAATATAGTGTAATGCTTTCATGCTTCATTGAAGTGATGGTATGAATTTTCATGATTGAATAATATTCCATTGCATACCTGTACCACACTTTATTCATTTGTCATCACTGGTAAATATTTGAGTTGTTTCTGCCATTTGACTGTTGCAAATAATGCTGTTAAATATAACATTCATATACATATTTCTGTGAACATGTTTTCATTTCTCTTCAGTATATAATGAGGAGTGGAGTTGTTGGTTTAACTTTTGAGCAAGCACCAAACTGTTTTTCACAGCAACTGCACCTTTTTTTTTGGTACTGGCAGTTGAACCAAGGGGCCCTGTACCTCTGAGCTACGCCCCCAGCCCTTTTTATTTTATTTTTTTATGTGAAACAGGGTCTCACTAGATTCCTGAGAGTATTGCTCTGGCTTTGAATTTGTGATCCTCCTGTCTCAGCCTCCCAAATACTGGGATTAGAGGCATGGTCCACCACACCCAGCTAACTGCACCATAGTATCCCTACTGGTAATCTGTGGGATAAAAATTTCCTAATTCTCAGTATTCTTGCCAACATCATTTATGTTTCTTTTTTTTTTT
>PVLC010046517.1:0-11405 GCA_004027655.1 Graphiurus murinus | reverse complement strand
TACTTGGGAGGCTGAGACCAGAGGATCTGGGTTCGCGGCCAGCCTCAGCTACTTAGTGAGGCCCTCCCCAACTTAGTGAGACCCTGTTTTAATGAGACCCTGTTTCAAAATAAAGAATAAAAAGTAGGACTTGGGGTGTAGCTTGGAGGTAGAATGCTCCTTGGTTCAATCCCCAGTACTGCCAAAAAAAAAAAAAAAAAAAAAATTACCGTGTCCTATTTGGACTATTTGGAGGCTTTTTCATGCCTGCTTGGAAGTAAACCTGCAAATCAAGGTCTTCCCACTCTTTCTTATGAGCCACTTTTGCTTTTCTCTAGTCACTTTTAAATGCAGAGCTAGAAAAGTCTATCATAATATGGCATTTCCCCCCTTTTTCATTGGAGAAAGATCTTTACTTATGTCAAGAAGTGGCTTATTATAGAATCTTCTTATAGAGCAGGATCTTGCTGTAAGTTTAGAAATGATTCCAATCATACTTTGGGTAAGAAAAAGACTATCAATTTCAAATTACTAAAAAATAAAACAAAAACAAAAACTCCCACTTGGCACAGATTTTATCCCTCTCTTTGCCATGGCTTTTTCAGAAGGATAAGACCATATTCTTTTCACTCTAGGAATGAATGATAGGTAATTTGTTATCTTGGTGTGACTTCCATTCCAGCCGGCCACTCCTCCATCAGAATCTTTATTCTCTTCTCTCTCTAAAGTGTGGAGCTGAATTAAGAAGCTGCCTTCCACTCAGATTCTGTGTCTCTCACTACACTCTCCAGCACAGCCCAGATATCAGGGAGAGGATAGAAGTAGTGAGATCGCCACCTTCCCTCCAAAGATTCCTTGTAGTTAGTTCAACAGCTTTTGCTCTGTATTTTGAAATCCAAGACAAACAGCAATACAAACCCTGCAACTTTGTCCTTTTTCTTTAGGTTTGTCTTGGCTATGCATAGCTGTTTGTTATTTCTTTGTAACTTTCAGAGTCTTATCAATTTTGATAAAAGCATGCACTGAGATTTCTTTTGTGATTGCTTCACAGATACTCTGATATTTTCTAGCTTCAACATAGAAATATTATGCTTCTTTTATTAAATAGAATGCTTGCCTTTCTTTTGTTCTAGATGTTCTTGGGAGCTAAAATATATATGCTGTGATTTTAAAAATTTGCTTTTCCTACAAGATAATTTTTTATTAAAACTACTATAGATTTGCATACTGATCCTATATTCAGTGATGTTACTAAATTCACTAATACTTGGTGATTCTTATGCATATATTATGTATTGAAAATTTCGACTACATGAAGTAACAGTTCAACTTTTTTTCTTTCTTAAAGCTTATATCTTTCTTTCTTGTTACATTATTCTTCTGGCTAAGACATGCAGTATAAAATGCATGGGAAATCATGATAGCAGACATCCTTGCCTCATTTTGTATATTGAGAAAAATGACATTAATAGTTCTGTATTGTAATGTTTATTGTAGGGTGTTTTTCAGATACTCAGTAGAGTTAAGAAAGTGCCCTCCTATTCCTTATTAGTTGAGAGTTTTGATTATGAATCTATGTTGAAGGTTAACCTTTTTTTTTTCAGCTGTAAAGATGATCATATTATTTTTCTCTACTGTATGAATGGAATACATTGATTTATTTTCAAATACAAAATCAACCTTACCTTTGGAACAAGTTCAAGTTTGTTTCATATAATTTTTTACATGCCATTTGATTTATCTACTAACTCTGTTTAGAAGTGTTATGTGTATGTTTATGAAAGACTGCTCTATAATTTCCCTTTCTTGAAATATATTTGACAGATTGAGATTTTTTAAAGTATTTTTATAAAATGCATTGGGAAGCATTCTTACTTTTTTTCCATCGTCTTGAAATATGTGCATGTGATGAGACTTACTTCTGTCTTAAATACTTAAAATAATTAATTGTTGAGGCACCTGGGTCTGAAGTTATTCCTTAATGAACGCTTTTACATTTATAGATTCAATAAATTTATGGACTTTGTGAACAGATCATCTATTTCTTTATAATATGGTATGTATTTCAAGATTTATACTCACTGTAAATTTTTTGGCCCAATGTTTTATAATACCCTTTTACTTAATTTTTAATGCTGTGGAATAAGTGGTCTTTTTTTTATTACCTACTTACTTACCTGCTGCCTGCCTATTTCTGATTCTCCCTCTCTTCTCCCTCTCTCTCTCTCTCTCTCTCTCTCTCTCTCTCTCTCTCTCTCTTTGCTCTCTCTCTCTCTCTCTCTCTCTCTCTCTCTCTCTTTGTGTCTCTGTGTTTCACTAGTACTGTCAAGGCTTTATTTATCTTGTTAATTTCTTCAAATGCTAATCTTTGGTATTATTGATTCTAGTGTAACTTTGATTTCCAACTTACTGATTTCTGTTTTTTTCTTTATTACTTCTATATTTGTGTTTGTTGTGTTTAATTTGCAAAAGGTTTCCAAGTTATTAAAATGCATATTTAGATAATTGATTTTCACCTTTATATTTTTTTATGTGTGCATTTAAGGCTATATATTATCTTTGAAGCATCTATTTGATTACATCCCAAACACATTGAGCTCTATTTCCATTTTATGTCAGGTCAAAAATTTTCCATTTTGAATTGACATCTTCACTGACTCATGGGGTATAAATTATTTATTAGGGTATTGTTTAATCTCACATTTGGAGATTTAAAAAATATAAGCAATTGTGATTGCTTTGATCTTTAATTAAACTGTGGTCAGAGGCCATTCTCTAAATAATGCACAATTTTGTTAAATGATAAATATTCATTCAGTATTATATAGTTGTTAGACATATTGCTTCATTATATGTCATGATAATGCTTTTCATTTTGTTTGGTTCTACATTCTCTAGCTATAGCTATTTTATATCTTATTGAAAAACTTGCACTATGTTTCTTATGATTGAGGATTTATTTCTCTTTTAGATTACATTTTTGCTTTCTATATTTTGAAAGTGTTATTAAAGTCATAAAACTTAGAATTAGAAATATTCCTACTGGACACTTTTATATTAGGAAATTTCCTACATTATCTCTTACAATCCTTCAGCCAGGCTCTCAGCAATTTGGAGTCTGAATTTATTTTCCACCCATGAAGGCAGAAACTATTTGAGGCTTTCAAAATGTTCACTTTGGTCTAAGCTTAAAAGTCATACCTTTCAATTACAGAAGCCGTGATTGTTTATATTGCAATGATTTTCTCATGAGCATATCTGTCTTTTTCTTTAAACAATTGGATTTGATATTTTCTAAAGGAGCTATTTCAAGAGTTATTCTACAACAAGTAGCAGCATATTTATTCCCCCTTAGTGTTCAAATCTTGTATAGGGTACTAAGGAAAATAAAAAAGAAATATAGAGGTATATTTTCATTTCTCTTGAGCATAGAAAAATCTACACAATTTAATATATTAGATACTAAAAATACAAAATCAGACTTGCTGAATAAATATTGATTTAGTGACATGGAACTAATTGAGTGAATCATTCTTACTTTGAATATTTCTTTAAAGAAATATACATCTGATCACAATAATCCTCAAAGTAACAAATTTGAGATTAGCTTTTTAAAAAATAAATGCTGTTACAAAATTTATAGTACTAACTTTCAACTGCTGTAACATCTATGTGTTGGGTAATGCTTTTATCTATGGGTAACATATGAGCAGATTTCTCCTATCACATTGGAATCAGCAAGATGGTGGTCAGGACCAGATGGGGTTAGGCTAAGGTGCTAATAATGACTTGTTTTACAATCAATAAAAGAAAAAAATATTGTTCTGGGAGGAGCCAAATACAAATGCTTCTGTATGAGATATTAGATATTCTGCTCAGTACTTTGAATCCAATATAGGTGTAGAAAATTCTCTCTCCAAGGAGTTAGGAAAATTTTATTGTCTAAATATGGATTTTGGCCACCCAAGTGTTCTAAAAGTGATGAAATAAATTGAATTAATCAAAGATAGGATAAACAGAAAAAGTAGAACTAAATTATAGAGTGATAGAAAAAAATCTAGGTAGAAAGGAAAGAAGAAAACTGTCATTGTTTATACTTGAAGTCCTAGAAAAGAAAGAGTAAAAACAGCATTTGAAGAGGTAAACAAAATAATTTTCTGAAAATGTAAAGCATTATAGCACAAAATCATGACTCACTACAGAGAAAAACTAAGTACAATGCAGCAAAACTCCAGAAAGCAAAATATAAGAAAAAAAAAATCCTGAAAGTGGCTAGAGAAAAATGATTTCTTTCCAGAAGAGGAAAAAGGAGAAGAAAAATAGCTTGACAGCCAGGTGTGGGGTCACAAGCCTATAATCCCAGCACTTGGGAGGCTAAGACAGGAGGAGTGCAGGTTAGAAGCCAGACTCAGCAACTTAGCAAGTCTCTCATCAACTTAGCAAGACCCTGTTTTCAAATTAAAAAAATGAAGTGGGCTGGGGATGTAACGCAGAAGTACAATGCCCCCAGGTTTAATTCTCAGTACCACACACACAAAACAAACAAACAAAAACAAAAACAAGCCAGCTGATGGAACAAAAGAATGAAGGCTAAAAACAATGAAATACAATTTCTGAACTGCCAAAATAACTGCCAACCTTTAATTCAGTTCCCATCAAGATTACTTGGAAAATAAAGGCAATGTAATAGTAATTCAAGGCAAAGAAAAATGAGTTTTTTAAAATTCTTTTATTTTTTCCAGTAGAATTGTATTAAAAGTGTAGAGGGTCATGAAATCACATAGGAAAACAATTGTAAGCAGAAACAAGGAAATTCAAGGGGGAAATAAACAGCCCTAGGTAAGATAAATAAATTATAATTGACCACATGTAATAATAAAAATTAGTTTTGTGGCATATAATTATGTGAATTATTAATGTAAAAGTGAAAAATAACACAAAAGGAAGAGGGTGAAGTTAATATTCTAAGGTCAAAGCTTCATCTGGAATGTCACAAGTGAAACAGTTTCTATAGACTCACTTTTTTTCCAAATCTTATTGATCTACTTTATTTCTGTATTATTTAGTTAATCATTTATTTGTTTAACAAAGTATTTAGTTACTCATGATCTTTTTTATTTTTTATTTTACTGGTACACTATAATCACACATCTTTATGAGGTACAGGATGGTAGAGGCATACATGTACACATTACTCATTTAGCCCTTTCCTAATTCCTACCTAATTCTCTCCTCCCTCCCTCTTTCTCACGTTTGGTTTATTGATTGACTTTGATATGTTTGTGAATGTACAGCATGAGCATTAGGGTGTTTCCCTCTCTCCTGATCTCATAGATTTCATGAGTGAAAGCTACCTGCTGTGAAATCCAACAGTAGTGAAAAAATAGTGAATAGTTCAAAAGTGCTTAGATAATAGAAGGAAATAAGCAAAAAAAAGTTGAAATAATTAGCAGTAGAACAAGTATGATAAATAGAAACAAATTATAAGGTGGTAATCTGAATGTGCTAGTAGTGATTGCAGTGATGGCTTAATATGTTTGTGATAAGAATAAATGCTTAGCTCTAAATACAATAATTAAAGGCAGGTTAGTGTACCCTTTCCTAGATCTTCCAACTCTTCTCAAATTCTGGGGACATTCACATCACTCTATCTTCCTGAAATCATGTCAAGTCTACTTACTGTAATAAATCCCTTAATCCCATAACACTCACAGTGGATCTGACTCCCTGACCTAATCTTGATGATAAAATCAGATTTTTTATAAAGGTTTACATGAACTTGAAAATATCATAAAAGAGGATTTGGAATACATTAACAGATAAAAAGTTCTTTTGTCTATAAAAGGCAGTCATTACAGTTTGGGATTGGTCTTCTCAAAAACTTGTGTTTTCATTATTTTTCTTCCCTCAAAATTTAACAAATCCAATCCAAATATCTGGATTACGAGGTGACACTTCTGGTTGCAAGTTCTTGTCTTTCCTTCTAATTAAGTTTGCTTCCTAATGTCACTTGTACAATATTTGTCTTCACTTTTGCATTGCTCCTAAAATATAAAAAATAGAGTAAACTTACCACTCAATTAAATAACAAAACATAAGAAAATTTGTGGAAATAATTATGTCACAGGGAACAAGTACTTATTTTTTAATAAAAGTGAAAATCATCTACTAATATGGTGCTAACTGTTACCTGGGCATAGAACACATACACCAAGTGAATGTTAAATTCCACTTTGGTTATACAATGCAATAACATTGACAAATCTTATTTTTATTAAAACTGCATTTGCATTAATACAATTGCAAGTTGAAAGTAACTATAACATAATGTTTTATTTGTTTCTACATATTTCGTATGATTTTATGTAAGGTTGATAATATTACGTTTATTTTGTAAATAAAAGCAATCAATGTTAGTAGAGTGAACTGTAGAGTTGGAAGACTTAGAAGTAGTAGAAAATAAGTAACTCAATTAAAACATGTGCTTTTACATCTAAGAACCATTTTTAAGTAAATTTGAAGATAATTGCAAGCTTAAAAAGAGAAAGAATGCGAATTAGATTGAATTGCCTGTCTCATTATTATGAATTAAAGCACATAGACTGATCTTATATTGAGACCCTGGATCTTGATGGCTAAAGTAGGTTAAGACATAAAAATCATAGTTTTTTCTCCTTTAGAGATAATTGACAAGACATTTTTTGAATGACTTTGAAAGTTTCAATTGGACCACTGCTGTGGACATTTGCAGTTATTGACATTTTAGCTTGGATAACCTAAGATCCTTCCTTCCTAGGCTCTAAATCATCCAAAGAAAAACACTCACCAGTATGGGACCATGGCTGGACCATTACACTTGTCTTTAGTGGGCTTGGTTTTCTGAAGCACATAAAACATAGTTTTTCATGCAGTTTTCATTTGAGCCTCAGATTAAAGTTAGTACTTAAAGAATATTCTTGCTTGACACTTTTACTTATTTAATACATACCTTGGAATCCTCCCATCTCAGGCTCCCAAGTACCGGCTGGTAAATCCCCTTTTTAATTTTTGTGATCAAGCAAAGACTAACAGTGTTTTATTGCTATTATTTTGTTTCTTTTGTATCTGTAAACTGATATGATATGCAAATTACCCTTACAGTTTTTTTTAAGAAAGGACTTAGAAATGTTACACATTGTAAAAGCACTTGAAAGCTTAAGTAGACATTTTATTCAATGTTTACCTAATTCATGTAAATGTATGATTACTAGGTGGATAAAAGTGAAGGGCATAGTTGGTGAGCTCAGGTGCTACATGTAAATGTGTGCTTGTAGTGTAAGTAAGCACCAGTGTGTCCTTTAACTTTGAACAAACTGTAAACATTAAATAAGCATGAAGTTTAGTGCTCTGACCAAATAATGGCTTCAGAGTTAATTAGTTTGGCTTTTAACACAGCTCAACTTTAAAAGAACATGGAGGATTAGCAAATGGATTTGCAGTAACAGCTTTAACACTTCCTAACTAGGTATATAGCTACTTTTATTTTATACTGCCTTATTATTTTCTACAACCATCTCTACTCCCTGTTGAATGTACAAATGGACAATGTCCAGAGAATATACTAAAATAGTGACCCAAACCCTCCAGCAACCAATCAGGGAAGCTAAACCAGGTTAGGGAGATTAACTGCAATCTGAAGTGTCAGCTCAGGAAGTTGAATCACAATCTCTGTAAGCAATTGGTTCCAAATGGTTAGAATTTCATCAATAACTGACAGTTTCATCCAGGCATTGTGTTGCATGCCTATAGTCCTAGCCACTCAGGAGACTGAGACAGGTGATCAACTCAAGCAATTCTAGCCTGGGTAGTGCAATGAGACCCTGCCTAGCAAAATCCAGGCCACCCATAATTTTTTTTTTTAGATACAGTATAAAAATAGCCATGTCAAACACAAAATCTGGAAAGCTTTCCAATCTCTCACCCCACTTTAAATGTAACGAGAAGCAGATAAAGCCAAATAATCTCCAATAATCAGTAATCTATGATACCCCACCTCTAGCTAACCTGCCTCCAGCTTCTTCATTCCATCAGCTTTCCCTATAAAGTTACCTATATAATTGTCACACTCTACTCTCTGCCTTTGAGTCTCTGCAAATGCAAGTGATGATGGCTGATCTGAATGAATAGCTTTTGCTCGTTTTCAACTGGATGGTCTTCCCTTATTTTCATAATTCTTAAATGTACTGATTTAGGAGGGACAATTCAAGGTATTCCACACTGTTGAATGGTTCTGAAACAAACAACTAGTATATTTAGAGCCCTTATTTAGAAGTGATCGGATTCAAAGAAATAAAACAGAATCTCATGAAATATCAGATGAGAATAATTGTAAGATCCTCTTGATGGAGTGGATAGCATATTCCAAGTCCTGTGCTAGGTATCTCCTAGCCTCCTAGAGGAATTACAGAAGAAGGAATCAAGGCATAGAGAGGTTAATATTCTTTTTAAATATACTTTTATTGGTGAATTGTAATTATAAATCATATTGAGGTTTAGAGTAATAGAAGCATACATGCACACAGCACCCTGTGTGTCTCTCACCAGATCCTATCCCTCTTTTTCCTCCTCTTCCTCTATAATGCTGAAATTGGCATTGATACCTTTATATATGTAATAGAATTGTTTGAACTTTTCTTTCAAGTCTGTCTTTTCTCCTCCCCACCTCCCTTCCAAAATCCCTTCCACTATTCTATTGATATTTCTCCTCATTTATCTAAAGTCTCTTGTTTCTAAGCTTCCCTCTAGCTTCCACATATGAAGGAAAGCATATGGTCAGTCACTTCTGAAACCGGCTAATCTTGCTTAGCATAATATTCTCTGGTTTCATCCATTTTCCTGCCAACGACATAATTTTGTTCTTCTTTATTGCTGAGTAAAGTTCCATTGTGTGAATATATCAGTTTTGTAACCCATTAATCTGTTCATAGACACCTAGACTGCTTCCATAGTTTGGCTATTGTGGATCGCATTGCTATTAACATAGATATGCATGTATCACTATATTCTGACTTCAATTCCTTTGTAAAGATGCCCAGGAATAGTATAGCTGGGTCTATGATGGCAGCTGCACTAATTTGAAATACCACCAACAGTATATAAGAGTTCTTGTTTTTCCACATCCTCACCAGCATTTATTATTGTATACATTCTTGATAATTGCCACTCTAAATGGGATTCAATGGAATAGCAATGCCCTTTTGATTTCCATTTCCCTTATTGGGAATGATATTGAAAAATATTTTTAGATTTTTCTTAGCCATTTGCATTTCTTCTTTTGAAAACGATTCATTTCAATTACCCATCTCTTGATTGGATTATTTTTGTTTGTTTTTGCAGTGGGCTGATATATTTATTTTATACATTTACTGTTGCATTATCATCTCACATTATAGTCTTTATACATGCACACAGTACTTGGTGAGTTTTGCCCTGACTCCTTGGCCACTCTCCCCCTCCCTCATACAAAATATTGAGATTGGCCTTGGTATTCATATATATATACATATATATATATATGTGTGTGTGTGTGTGTATATTAATATACACACATATATACATATATATGTGTATATATATACACACACACTTAATGTCAGTGGAAGTGTTTCCTTCATTAACTATCCCTCTCCCCCCTCTTCTGAACCACCTCCCTCATACCACTGACCTTTCTTTTCTATTATCTAGAGTCCCTATTATATGCCAGTTACTCCTTAGCTTCTTCATATGAGAGAAAACATATAACCCTTCACTTTCTGTGACTGGCTTATCTCACAATGTAATGTTCTCCAGGTGCATCCATTTTCCTAAAAATGACTTAATTTTGTTCTTCTTTATTACTGAGCAGAATTCTGTTGTGTGACTATTCCATAATTTTGTGATTCATTCATTTGTTGATGAATACCTTGGTTGCTTCCATAGTTTGACTATTATGAATTGTGCTTCTATAAACATGAATATGAATGTATTACTATAACATTCTGATTTCAGTTCCTTTGGAAAGATACCCAGGAGTAGTATAGGGGGATCATGTGGTGGATCCATTCCCAGTTTTCTGAGGAATCTTCACACTGATCTCCTTAGCAGCTGAACTAATTTGCAATTCTGCCAACAGTGTAAGAGTTTCCCCATATTCTTATTAGCATTTATTATTGTTTGATTTCTTGATGATTGCCATTTGAATTGGGATTAGATGAAACTTTAGTGTAGTTTTAATTTGCATCTCCCTGATTGCTAATGTTGAATATTTTTTCATGTATGTATTGGCCATTTGTATTTCTTCTTTCGTGAAGTGTCTACTTAGTTCAATTCTCCATTTCTTGATTGGGTTACTTGTTTTTTACTGTTAAGTCTTTTAAGTTCTTTGTATATTCTGGATATTCAGAGGAGTAGCTGGTAAAGATCTTCTCCCAGAAGATACAGAATTATAAAAACTGATTGGTCTAGAAAGGTTAATATTCTTACCCAAAGCCAGCAGTTAAAAAAAAAAAAAGTGATTTCAAACCCCAGCCCCAATCTCTTTCCTCTGGACTAACTATTTTCAGAGTTCTGAAGATAGAGCTGGTTTCTTCAAAGTCATCATCTATTTGAGATGCTAATATTAATGGCTTTTTGAACCCTTTGCACTGTGCCTGTATAGTTAACAGCTTTTGAAGAAATATATAAGGAAGATAAAAACAGCTTAACCTTTGCCCTTAAGAGCTCATTGATAAGTGAAGAGAATAAAATGAAACAAACCTACTATAAATATACTTGTTGAAAGATTACAGTTCATTAAAGTATTAAGCTCTGTACCTTTCAGTTTAAGTTTGTAAGTTCTGACAATGTAAGGGGAAGAAGAGAAAAAGCTAATGGAAGGAACTCACATGATAAACATGGAATGATGAAAAAGCAGTGCAACACATGAAATTATCAGAAGCCTTAGCACATGATTGTAAGTGTGATACTCTTTCCTTCTTTGTCACTTAGTTTAGCAGACTTTGGCAATAGTTTCCCTAAGATACAATTCCTTACCGGGCATGATGGCACACACCTATAATCCCAGTACTTGAGAGATTGAGACAAGAGGACCACAGGTACCAGTCTAGTACCTGGTAACAAGTTCCCTATTTCAAAATAAAAAATAAAATAGGGCTGAAGGTGTGGCTCAAAACTAGTATGCCCTGGCTTCAGTCCCTAGTAGTGTGTGTATACACACACACACACACACACGTCCTTACACCAACACTTGCCTATGAAATCTCTAATCTAGGACCTTCTTTATTAATTGTAGAGGAGTGGTAGGCAGGATGTTAAACAGATGAAGCATCTAGACCTTAGGTTCTCAACTTCTGTTGCTTTTGCCAAACCCTACACTATTTAAATTATAATCATTGAAGAGAGATATAAGA
>PVLC010046516.1:0-11405 GCA_004027655.1 Graphiurus murinus | reverse complement strand
CAGCCGGGCGTGGTGGCGCACACTTGTAATCCCAGCATTTGGGAGGCTGAGACCGGAGGATCCGGGTTCGCGGCCAGCCTCAGCTACCTAGTGAGGCACTCCGCAACTTAGTGAGACTCGGTTTCAAAATAAAGAATAAAAAATAGGGCTGGGGGTATAGCTCGGAGGTAGAATGCCCCTGAGTTCAATCCCCAGTACCGCCAAAAAACAACAACAAAAAAAAACAACTTACAGGAAGCAAATTTGTCTATTTCCTAAAAGAAGAAATAGATCCCCAGTTTTAATTAGAGCTGTTAATATAATATTCTTTTTTTTTAGTGATTAATCAAAACAGAAGATAGAAAAGCTTCAAGAATATAAAAAACTGAAAGAACACTAACAACGAATTTGATCTAATTTACATTTATAAAACAATTCATACCACAATAGAAATATGTGTTCTTTTTAAATGCACATGGGACATTCACAAAGAGATAGCATAGACTAGGTCAAAAAACAAGTATTAATACATTTAAATATTGATATCATAAGACATATATTCTCATTATAAAAAGTAAAATTAGAAATCAATTATAGAAATAAACCTGAAAAATTTTCAAATATTTGGATATTAAATCCCTAGTTCTAACTAACTTATGGTCAAAGAAGAAATTATAAGATAAGTACAAAGTACTTTGGGTTGAATAAAATGAAACTAAAATATATCAAATTTTGTTGAATACACCTAAAGAAGTTTATAGTGGTACTTTATATAGACGGAAAGTTTATATTGGAAAACAAGAAAGATCAAAGAATTAATGATCTTAGCATCTACCTTAAGAAGCTAGAAAAAAAGAAGAAAATTATGTCCAAATAAATAAATAGAAGGAAATAACAAAAATTACAGCAGAAATCAATAGCATAGAAAAGCAGAAAAATAATAGAGAAGAAAATCAATGGCATAAAAAGTTGCTATGTTGAATACCAATAAAATTGATAGACTTCTAACTGGACTGATTGCAGACACCCAAAACACTCAACTTTTCCAAGTCATACTCATTCTTATGGCAGTTTTATCAATCACTATTCATTATGAGACTATGAGGTCTGGTCTGGGCACCTTATATCAGTTTAGGACAGCTCTGTAGGGCCAGTCCAACTCCAGAGTGGTGGAGTCCTTGCAAATTATCTCACTGCTCAATCCGCCTGGAGATGTCAATTCTGAGTGACTCCAATAAATTTCCCACACATAAATCTACATCCAAAAATGTTTCCTGGAGAATCTCCTGCCAACAGAACTATTTTAAAAATGCCATACTGTTTTAATATTAGGAAATCTGGTATTACAAATTATTCATATTGCAAAAATCAGTAGAAGATTGTACTTGAATGTTTCTCACTCTCAACTCTGACCTCTCTAACTTAAGTCAAGGGACTGGTCCTAGCACCAGATACCTCTATGCAGATGAGGCTTGAAGTCTGTGGGACAGAGTTATGGTGGAGTTTTTTCCCTGAGCAGGAAGACAGCACTATCCACATATGTGAGTTGAACAAGCAGAGAGACCAATGGATAGAGCAGGACAGAAATCCAGAAATAGATCTTCAAGTACACACACACACACACACACACACTGCACAATTTCAAGTCAATAGAGGAGGAAATAATATTCAATAATTACTGTCACAGCTGTCTATTTTGGAACATAAAAACTTGGAATAAATAGAAATAAAGACACCACAATATATTCGAATGCTCTGAATATTTAGCTATAAAAACAAAACTATATCAAGTTATGGGAAAACGATGACCTAGAAAAATATTGACAGATCTTTTGGAGCATGTACTTAATTTATTTAATATATACCCAAAGTTGTTAGAAATTAGTAACAAATGCCCAAAAGGTTCATTTAACAATTCAAAACTGACAATTCAGAAAGAAGAACTATATATGACTGATAACATCTGTGTGAACAGATGGTGCACCTGACTAGTAATTAAAGCAATGCAAATTGAAATGAAGATTCAATCATTTCCAGTGTCAGAGGAAGGCAAGGAGCTAAAGGCACAGTAGTGAACTATCATAAAATGTGTAATCACTAAATTTTTTTATATGTATCTTAGCAGAAAGCTTTCCAAGATGTATTATTAAGCATCAAAGAAATAGGACATGAGGGACTTTGCACAGCATGATTCTACCTTTGTCCAAAGAATGCTAGCATACCCAGTACACAAGTCAAGAGGAAGTAGGGAAAGAATGTACCCCAAGATGTCAGTAATTATATCCAAGCAGCAAGATCAAGGATGATATATCATGTTGGATGATATGTTTGTCCTGTATCTCAGAGTTTCCTATAATAACCACATATCACTTCTGTAAAGAGGGAATGAAATTAGTATCACCTATTTAGTTGTGAGTTGGTTGGTCAGCCATTAGATTTATGATTGTCATAGATTTCATGTTTCTGAATCCTTAGGCAGAAAATGTGAAAGGGATATACAATATTGTTAAGAAAACTTTCAAATGGGCCTTCAGATTTTTTGTTTCAAGTATATCCACCTTAGAGTTGGCAGAAAATTCTTCTGGATATTGAGAAAATGGAGTTGTTGGCATTAGATGAGACTTTCTTTGTACCCCTTTAAGACATTATTTTGGAAGCCTGGCATGGTGCTTCACACCTGTAATCCCAATACTTGGGAAGCTAAGACAGGATGAGTTTGGGTTTTCAGCCAGCCTCAGCTACTTAGTGAGGCCCTCTGCAACTTAGACCCTGTTTCAAAATAAAGAATAAAAAACTCAGAGGTAGAATGCCTGTGGGTTCAATCCCTAGTACCACAAAACAAAACAAAACATTATTTTGGTGGTTGGGGAAAAAGTGGTGTAAGAATTTACATGTCAAGATTCAATTGTAAGCCAGATTTCCCCAGAAAGGATCTGATTCCTGGGATAATTTTGGGCATTGTCCTTCCTTTGGATTATAGTTTTGCTTTTATGAAAGAAACATGTTTTCATAGTGGCAAGATGACAAGTGATTCTACCAGTTAGAACATGATAATAATAGATAAGGCCACCAGAATTGACTTTCTACTTGTTTTCTCAGTAGATTTTTTTCCCATATGTTACAGTTAGTGTTGCTGATTGCAGAACTATCCAAATAATTTTTGTGTAATCCAGGTAAGGCACGTGGAAATGCAAAATTCACTGCGTACAAAATAAATACAGCAGCATTTAATGGTCTTTGTCATATCAAGTTCTATGTTGATTGCATGGAATTTATATCCCTTTAGAAGAGTACCACAGTTCTGTTGAGCTGAGTCCTTTCTATAAACTTCTTTTAGTAATATGTTTATGAAAACTCATACTCAAATTATCTCATGTAAGAAAGGAAACCTCAAATCTGCATTGCTTTTTCTATTCAAGATTAATTCCACTAGGTGGAAGCATTTGCTCAGATTTGTGTTTCAGGCTAATACGTATTGCAGTAGAGAAGTCTAATAGGCAGGCAGCCTCAGAAACAAGGCAGCAGCCTCAGGCCTCTGAAGGCCTCCTGCTTTGCGTTGTGATAGCTTGGCAAATGTACACACACTGCACACATGGAGTTCAGTATTTGCGTTCACTGCTTAGCAAAGGAAAGGTAGGAAGATTCTAGTATCTAAATTAGTTTTTTTTTTTTTTGCGGTACTGGGGATTGAACTCAGGGGCATTCTACGTCTGAGCTATACCCCCAGCCCTATTTTTTATTCTTTATTTTTGAAACAGGGTCTCCCTAAGTTACGGAGTGCCTCACTAGGTAGCTGAGGCTGGCCGGGAACCGGGATCCTCCAGTCTCAGCCTCCTGAATGCTGGGATTACAAACTTGAGCCACCACGCCCGGCTTAAATTAGTTGGTTTTGTTTGAATAATAATCACTTTAAAATAGCTACTATAGGTGGAATAAATTATTAACCAAACATCTTAAATGATCTCATTTAATTATTAGGCATTTATGTATTCCACAGTGATATACTAATGAAAGGTCTATAATAATAAGATATCTGCTATTTTGATTAAACTACGTTTATATTTTAATTAAGATGATGGCTCTTAATATGTAAATAATTAGTATAATGCTTTGTACTAGTAACTCAATATAAAAATGATACCTCTTCAAATTATGGGAAAACAAGTTTGTTTTTTTTAGTATGTTATTGAAGTAACAAAAATGTAAATTTAAAGTAAATGAGATATAAAAGGTCTACAGTACTGTGGAGAATTTTTTTTTTCAACTTGAAGCTTTTTGTGGTTATCTTCTTGGGTGTCTACTTTTCTGTTTTCATTGGTACCAATGTTTTTCTATGGAAACAATATCTTTCTTCTTAAGTAGGAAATTCATCTGCTCCTCTTTAGTTGTGTTTGAAGTTATAATATTCTGTGTCATCAGTTAATTGACTTCAAGGAAGTAAGTCTAAAACACTGAACTTACTGAAAGCAGTCCGATTCTTTTTGTGCAATTGATTTTCAAAGCCTTTCTTCTGTGAGTGCTATTGTCTCTAGTTTTATTGTTTTAAAGATATTCTATTAATTGTCTACTGCTGTTCTCATAAATTGATTAAAAACACACAGACTTTTGTCCTCCAAACCCTCAGAGAAAATTTAGTGGTTGATGTTATTTCTTCTTTTAAAATCTTCTATCTACAGTAAAGAGAACACTGAACAGATGTGAATAAGTCTATTGTTGGAAAACTAGTTTTTCCTATCTAATAGCTCTTGTCTCGTTTTAAAATAATACATTTAATTTGTCATTTAAAAACAATTGCTTAGTATATGTTGGAGAAAATATCTCATTCACCCACATATCTACCAATTTATTTTCTCCTTAGGATGAAAGCCTGGCCCGCCAGTTGGTGGAGCTAGGCTACCGAGGGACTGGAGAGATAGTTAAAAGGGAAGATTTTGAAGCAAGGAAGGCAGCTATAGAAATTGCAAGGCTGGCTGAAAGAACTCAGAAGAAGTAAGTGTCCATGTTCCAAATCTAGATTTTGTTATATTCTAGAGTCTCTGGAAAAGTCCATTTCTGGGGTTTTGTTGTAGTTTAGAAATGTTGGCCGGAGCAGGTAAAACTTGAATTACCCTGAAGCATGTGCTGTGCAGATCAGGAAGTGGAGCTGTAATATGCTTGCAATAAAACCACATGCAACTTGGAGCTGCTAATTTAAGAAATATAAATACCAAATTATAATCATCATACCAATAAAGTCCAGCTAAAATTTAACTGAATATTACTGATTTTTATGGATTTTTGTACACCAAAACTATGCGTAACTTTTGCCTTATAATTCTTTGAACTTTTGAGGCCTGTAAACTCAGGCATCATTTATGTTCTCACATTTTCTAAACATTGATTCATTCAACTGTATTAGCAACCCCTGGCCTTTGTTAATTTGACTAATATCAGGCTATATAAAACCTAACTCTAATAAAATACATTCAATATATAATAAAAGAGATGTATTCCTAAAGTTAACTGCACTAAACTGGTAAGACAACATCAAAAGTCTTGACAAAGTAATCATCTATTTAATTTTAAAATGTGAATCATTAAGTTATGAATATTAGAAAGGATAATTACTAATATATAAGTATATTGTTCTTAGATAACACCTTTAAACATGCCCAGAAATTATGATAAGAAATTTCCCATATACTTTGGTAGTGGGATATGAATTGGTCCTGGGAATGCAACATTTTAAGTGTCCATTCTAGTGATTATTTTATTTATGACTTGTAGAAAATTGAAACTTAACATATTTACATTTGGGAAAATATAAGTTTTTTTTGCAGCCATAGCAATTACCACAAAGTTAGAAGTTTAAAACAGCACAGATTTATTTATTTATACTTCTGTTCATACAATGTGGTTTAGCTGGGTTCTCTGTTCAGTAAATCACAAGAAAGAAATCCTGCTATTGGCCAGATGGAGATTCCTCTGGAGGTTCTGAGGCTGAATCTGCTTCCACACTTATTCAGACTGTTGGCCAAGTTCAGTTCCTGGTGGTTGCAGGACTGAGGTCTACATTTCCTAATCAATTGTCATTAGTGGGTGAGTCTTTGCTCCTAGTGACTGCCCACATTTCTATTCATGCTATCCATCTCCTCCCCACTCCAACAACCTGCATCAAGACCCTGTCTCCCTTCAGATGTCTCCACCTTCCCCCTGGCAGCATCTTTAAGGGCTCAAGTGATGGTGCTGGGCCCATTGGCCTAATCCAGGGTCATCTCCCTGTAAGGCCCAGAACTTTCATTACATCTGCAGTGTCTCTTTTGGCATGTGATATTACATGTTCACAGGTTCTTGGGGTTATAGAATGGATACCTGTGGAGGAGCATTCTGTTTATCACAGGGAATTTATATAAGACTTTAATAAACTATTGAACAGTTACTCTGACTTTTATTATAAAAGTATAATTGAAATGATGTAAATTATATGTCATACAAAAATCAGATGGACTCTCATATTTCTGTGAGAATCAATACATGTCCAGCTAGGAGCAGAAGTAGAAAGAGTTTTGTGAGACTTTATAAGGAATTTATATGAACTCATATGTGATCTTATGAAAGAGATAATGGATTTTATATCGAGGATTTGGTCATATTTAAATTATAAGTTCCACCTTTGTCACATGTCCATTTTGTGTTTAAGGATCAAAGTGGGTATTTCCTCTATGCAATGGTCTCTTTAACTGGCCAGAGCTGGAAATCATCAGGCTACTTAAGCGCCAGTCATGGGAGGCTAATCCCCACCCAGAGCTTCTAGGATGAAGGCCCTTTCATCTGCAGATCTTCTCTGGTTGCCTTTGTGATGGGATGGGTCCCATATGTTGCCTCTTGCCCCATGTGGGAGTCACTTTGCTTTCTTCCTTGCCAGGTCTCTTGTAGTGTTGTTGGCAGCAAGACCAGTAGAGGGGGTCCTAGAGACAAGTGTGTCTGCTGCTTACATTTGCTGGAGGGTAACTCTGAAAATGTTCTTGAAGTGGATTGTGGTGGTACACCCCTGAAACCCCAGTACTTTGGAGGCTGAGGCAGGAGGATTGTAAGTTTAAGGCCAGCATCAGCAACTTAGCGAGACTCTAAGAAACTCAGTGAGACCCTGTTTCAAAAAAAAAAAAAAAAAGTCTGGGGTATAGTTTGGAGGTAGAACGCCTTTGGGCTCAGTCTCTAGTACAATTAAAACACACACACCACACACACACACACACACACACACACATCTGACTGCTTACAAACTGATACCAACTCAGAAACACTTGATTCTACTATGAGATTATTTTAAATTAATTTCTTTAATGTGATCACAATCTTCTGGTCTACTAATCATAGAACATTACCTTCAAGAAGTGCTGGTATCCAGGAGTATTTTACTTACAGAAGCTGCATAGTAAAATGTGGAAAGATGAAACTTAGAGATATTGGGAGGAGATATTTCGATGGGGGAAGGTCCCAGAAGAAGACAGAAAGTAAATAAATTTTTTTGCACTTTTAATCATTTGTCATTTGCAAATATTTATAGACAACCATACGCCATTAAGTACTATGATAGTTACATTTTGGGGTTACAGTGGAACACAAGACTTTGTTCCTGCCTTTAAGAAGTTTGAGGAAGCTGGGAGTGGTGGTGCATGCTTGTAATCCCAGTACTTGAGAGGCTGAGACAGGAGGATCGCAGTTTCACCGCCAGCCTCAGTTGCTTAGTGAGGCTCTCCCCAGCTTATTGAGACCCTGTTTCAAAATAAAGAATAAAAAATAGGGCTGGAGGTATAGCTCAGAGGTAGAATGCCCCTGGATTCAATCCCCAGTACCATAAAAAAAAAAAAAGTTTGAGGGCTAGATAAGTGAAAGAAATTGCATTGTTGTTGGGAATGGAAAAGAGTTTGGCAGTTATTCAAAAAGTTATAAATAGTTACCATATGACCCAGTAATTCTATGCCTAAGAATGTACCCAAGGAAATTGAAAACATAGGTCCACACAAGTATTCAAACATGAATGAGCAAAGCAGCATTGTTTGTAGTTACCAAAAAGTATAAACAACTCAAATGCCCATCAACTGCTGAATGGAGAAAAAGTCTGGTATGTAAGTATCATGGAATATTATTCAGTCATAATGCTGAATTACATTATTCAGTAAATCACTGTTACTTGCTACTACATGGATGGACTTTGAAAACATTAGGCAAAGCAAAAGGAGCTAGATGCAAAAGACTACATATTATATGATTCATGGATGTAAAATATCCAAAGTAGGTCAAATATATAAAATCAAGTAGTTTCATGGTCAGGATAGGCTGGAAGAAAGGGAGAATGGAGAATGTCTGATTGTGGGTGTGAGATTTCTTTTAGGGGTGACAAAATATGTAAGTAGATATTAGTGATGATTACACAACTTTGTAAATATACAAAAAAAGCTGAATTGTATATCTTAAAATTTTATGCTATGTGTTTTAAATCTCAATAAAAAAGACAACAGAAGATAATGAATATAATCATGGGTGCTGTGGCAATACTCTGAATTTAATGATGTCATGATTTGGGAAGGATGTTGAAGAACAAGGAAAGCTCCTTCCTTCCTTCCTTCCTTCCTTCCTTCCTTCCTTCCTTCCCTCCCTCCCTCCCTCCCTCCCTCCTTCCTTCCTTCCTTCTTCCTTCCTTTCTTCCTTTTGAACCCAGGGGCATTTTAATACACCCCACCCTCTTTAAAAAAATTTTTTTTTTTTTGGTTTTGAAACAGGGTCGTATTAGGTTACTAAGAGTCTTGCTAAGTTGCCGAGGCTGGTCTTTAACTTGTGATCCTCCTGTCTCAGCCTCCCAAGTGACGTGCTTGTTCCAGATATAATTTGTACTTGTTCTTCCTTTCCAGGCATGTGATATCACTGATGGAATTAATCAGTGTGAGGCTTGGGGATATGGTTCAGTGGTAGAACACCTGTCTTGTATGCATGAGGCCCTGGGTTGAATCCCCAGTCCTGGAAAAACACCAAACAAATGTGTAATTATCCACTGTAAAGTTCTGTGGGATGTCCATTCTATTATAGCAAAGCACAGGAGGGTTATAGTCCTTTGGCCAACTGCTAGTGAATACTATTGTCTGTTTCATGTGAATTCAAATGGATTGTGACCTCATTTCCTAACTGAGATAGGAAAGAACTTAGTCACCAAGTGAAGAGCTTTGTAATATCTACCCAAAGCCACATTCATCTGTTCCACCAAGTAGTACTGCAGCTGCTTCAGGATCCAACCTGGGTGAGCCCAAGGGGGTGTACAGCCATTGTCCAGGATCCATGTGGGGGTGGTGCTGATGGCCAAACATGACAGTCTAGAATAGATATTCACGGCCAGATCTCCATTTGCGTCTGATCCCCACCTCTGTCATCTGAGCCTTCTGTATCCTGTCTGCTTATTCTGGAGATTATTTAAAGATGAAAGTTGCACTCTCCAACTGTAACCATGGACTTGTCTGTTTCTCTTTTATTTTTTATTAATTTTTGATTTATATATTTTAATGGTAGATGCATATGCTTCATGATTTTTATTTCTTCTTGAAATAAAATTGACTCCGTTATCATTACTTAATATAACCATTATTCCTGGAAAAGTATTTTTTTAACTGAAATTTACTTTTCCTTATATTCATATAACCACTCAATTTTTTTGAGTTTTTTTTTTTTTTTTGCGGTACTGGGGATTGAACCCAGGGGCATTCTACCTCTGAGCTATACTCCCAGTCCTATTTTTTATTCTTTATTTTGAATCAGGGTCTCACTAAGTTGCAGAGGACCTCACTAAGTAGCTGAGGCTGGCCGTGAACCCGGATCCTCTGGTCTCAGCCTCCCAAGTACTGGGATTACAAGCGTGCGTCACCACACCTGGCATTTAAAGAGAATTCATATGATATTTTCCCATAATTTTACTGTTAACTTGCCAATACTTATATACTTAAAGTGAATTTCTTATGGACAATATATATTTGAATCTTACTTTTTAACAATTCAGTATGCCTGTCATTGCCTTTAATTGATGTGTTTGGGACATCTATCTATATTTTAAAAATTATAGATATCGTTGGATTTAACTTTACCATCTTGTTACCTAGTTTCTATTTTTCCAATCTGATCTTTGTTTCTTTTTTCCTCTTTTGAATTTAGATAAAAAATAAGTCAATGATAATTTTCCCCATTGACCTATAATTTATGCCTTTTTAAGGTTGTTGTTAGTGGTTACTTTTGAAAATAATTAATGGCTGCCTAAAACCTTAAAAATTTTCATCTTTAACAGTAACAGTGTAGGGAGGTTGTATGTGTCTAGGAAGTTGTCAATTTCTTCTAGATCTTCCATTTTGTTGGAGTACAGTTTTTCAAAATAGTTTCTGACTATCTTCTGTATTTCCATACTGTCGGTGGTAATATCCCCTTTTTCATCTCTTATTTTGGTAATTTTGGTTGCTTCGCTCTTCCTTTTGGTCAGATTGCCCAATGGTTAATCTATCTTGTTTATTTTTTCAAGGAACCAGCTTTTAGTTTTGTTGATCTTCTGTATTGTTTTTTTTTTATTCTCTAATTCATTAATTTCTGCTCTGATTTTCGTGATTTCCTCTCTTCTCCTGGCTTTGGGGCTAGATTGTTCTTGTTTTTCAAGGGCTTTGAGCTGTGTCATTAGGTTATTTAATTGGTGGTTTTCTGTTCTCCTTATGTGGGCACTCAGTGCTATAAATTTCTCTCTTAGTACTGCCTTCAGGGTGTCCCAGAGGTTTTGATATGTTGTATCTCCGTTTTCGTTGGTTTCGAGGAATTTTTTAATTTCTCCCCTGATTTCTTCTATGACCCACTCTTCATTCAGCAGTGTGGTGTTCAGTCTCCATGCGCTTACTCGGTTACTTTGGGTCTTCCTGGAGTTTATTTCTAGTTTCACTCCATTGTGATCTGAGAAGATGCGGGGAAATAAAGACAGCTCAAGAAAAGAAAACTATAGACCTATATCATTGATGAATTTAGATGCAAAACTGCTAAATAAGATACTAGCAATGCGCATTCAAAACCACATCAAGAAAATTATACACCATGACCAAGTAAGGTTCATCCCAGGGATGCAAGGCTGGTTCAACATACGAAAAACAATACATGTAATTCACCACATAAACAGACTCAAAGACAAAAATCACATGATCATCTCAATTGATGCTGAAAAAGCATTTGATAGGATCCAACACCCATTCATGCTAAAAGCACTATAGAGAATTGGAGTAGAAGGAACATACTTCAAAATCATTGAGGCAATATACAATAGGCCCACAGCCAGCATCATATTAAATGGAGAAAAACTGCAAGAGTTCCCACTAAAGACAGGAACAAGACAAGGATGTCCATTATCACCTCTTCTGTTTAATATAGTACTCGAG
>PVLC010046515.1:0-10000 GCA_004027655.1 Graphiurus murinus | reverse complement strand
AAAATAAGGGGCCCAATGACTCTCCTGGTGATTCCTCAAGGTTCATACCTGCCCTTGTTGTTGGTGGTGGTGGTTATTTTCTGACTGTGAGGTTACTTCTTCTCTGGGTTGCCATTGGGATAAAATCACTCTATTGTGAATACCTTGAGCCATGAATTTCACAGTTCTGTGCTTTTGACAAATCTGAATGCATTTTAGAAATGCCTCATACTTTCTATTTTGCTAAAGAATTTCTTATTTTTAGTTGTGTCATATAGGAAAATATACATGATAGTAGAGATATTTGTGGCACATACAAACACATGTATAACTAGTGCATATATACATATTTGTGTATGTATGAAATATTAGATTCTTTCAAAATGATTTTTGAAGAAGGTATCCATGTATGCACTTGCCATCTTGCACTAGAAATCTGCTAAAGTTTTTAAACCAGAGTCATGGAAGAGAATGCAGATACCTTATCTGGAAAATTTATCTCTGCTCTAAGGTGCTAGGAGTTTGATGTCTAGGCCAGTAAACACAGGCTGTGAGAGAAAGCACTTCATATGGTAAATTCCGTTCAGAAGTGAGATTATTCCATATACATGAATTTGTTCTCAGTCTCTTAAGAATGGCCTTTTCCAAGGATCATGTAGATGTGTCTTAATGCCCACTCTTTTCAAATCCACTTCATTATCCTTCCACATTCTCTTCCAAAGCCTTAGGTTGAAGGAATTGAAAACTGGTAAATCCATACATTACACTGTGGAGGGTACTTCAGGAAGTCACACTCATATCAAATGTGAATTTTCAAATAATAGGAAGGCAATAGGAAAGCTGAACACAAAAGAATAAAAAGCCACTTTTATTAATGTACACAAAAGGAGTTGTTTGATGAAGAAGTTGTTAAGTCAGGGTTACTGTGTTTATTACCTTTAGATGGACTAATTTTATTTTAGGAATTAAACCTAATAATTGTGCTTTGCTTTATTTGAGCATACCTTATTTGTAATGATTTCCCAGGCACTTGAGAGTGTAGATTTCATTAAGTCCAATGAGAGCATTTATTTTAGGATGATAATACACAAGTCCCCAAACAGTAAGTTCCTTATATTTAAATATGATCTTGTGAAGAAACCCAGAATTGTTGTTGCCTATAAAGGCATGTGAAAAGAGTGAAACAGCAATAGTACTATTGATCTCTTATAAGCAAAAGTATAATGCATTTCTTTAAGAGGTTCAAATAGGGCAATATCTAATACAAAACTATTGCCTATTAGATTCCTATCTCACTGAGTATACTTTAAATGCCTTCTTTCTGAGAAATATTTACAAAAAGCATCTTAAAGCTATACATTTAGAAAGCTATTGATCTTACATTATGCTACACATAATGCTCAAAACAATGAGATTTCTAGGATTTCAGTTCAGAACATGTATGCAAGTCTATTGTTGTTACCTTTATTCTTCTTTTTGATGGAAATGATTTTTTAAGGAAATAGTTGGATTCTTCTAATACTAGTAAAAGACAGAAAAAATAAAAATCAAAGAGTCAAGATCAGTAAGCTGAGCGTTAGGAGGAATGATTCTTTAGTTTCTAGTAAAATTTTTTTTTTTTTTGGTTGGGATTATTTTAGTAGCTCTCAATACCTTGGACATTTTCTAATGCATCAATAGAATATGATGAATGTTTATTTACAGTATCTGACATGAACCACGACACAATTGTTTTTATTAGTTTTTCTAGATGCAATTCCCCATTTTGTATTTTAGGGAGCCAATTATTCTTGCCCTTATGAAGCACAAGAGTATATCTAATTTTTAAAATTTATTACAAGACTAGCCACTGTCTGATGACAGCAGGTTAGAAGGTTAGAAGTGCTTCTATAGTAAGCCCTTTGTATCCATGGAAAAACAAATCTATAGCTTTAACCAATCACAGAGCCTATACACCAAAGGGAAGCAATGCATTTACTGAATATTTACAAGTTTTTTTTTTATTTTATCATTATTTCCTAAGTAATATAGTATAACAACTATTTATCTAGCACTTGCATTGTATTGTATAAGTTGTCTAGAGAGGATTTAAAGTATACAGAAGTATGTGTGTAGGTTACATGCAAATACTCTGCCATTTTATGTAAGGGACTTGAGCATCCACAGATTTCGGTGCCTGCTAGAATCCTTAAGTCAATCCCACACAAGTACTAAGGAATGACTCTATTGGCTTTTCTTCTGTGTTTTACACTTCCTAGCCCCTTACCCCTGTTCTCTGGAATCATTTCCCAAAATAGGTAAACTTCATGGAAGCCCATTTCAAATGCCACCTGGAGAAGCCACTAAGAAGGGAAGAAAATGGGTTGGTGAAATTTAGGAATATAAACAATCTAGTTTGATATAACATAAAAATATGTTAGTTGCATCTCAACACTTTAACTATGAATGTTCTATCATTAGCCCTTTCTGGTTTACACCATTAAATCTTAACTCACCATATTTCACAGCATTAAAATTATATTTGATAGGAAAAACCTGAAACGAAGACCTCACCATATTCTCTTTTAGATAGAAAGGTGGGTCTAGTTATGTGTGCTAAGGGAAAGATCAGATTTTCTCAGCATGGCTGAGCAGGTAGATGGCTTTGCCAATGACACACCTGCCAGAATCCACATCCTTCACCAGATGCAATCGCTACCTACACACATAAATGAAAATGTCCACATAGAGAAAATTGACGTTTTCATTCGGAAGCAGGGATCCTTTCAGGGTCCAGAAGTCAACTGAAATTTTGCTCAAGCAAAGAGCATGACATGGCCCTCTAAGGGTTGCCATAGACTCTAAAAAGCTTCCAGTTCACGAGGATGAATAGTAAACAGATGTCAGATGTCCGGAGGGAACAGTTATAGGCTTTATTTGTTCACTCCAAATGCAAGTTATGGCCTCAGTAGAAATGCTAGTCTGAGAGTTTAGTCCATTTGTATCCCTCGGGCATGTCCTTTTGGCTTGACTTTCTAAAATCCCAAAGCCTTAACTGAGCCCTCACTGTAGTGAGCGCCAGCCATCTTTAAGCATACAAATGAGCATGCAACCCAACAAGGAAATCTCAACCTGAGTTTCCTGCGATCCTTTCTGATGAAATCCATCTAAGCTTTGAGGTGAAAAAGGGGGAATTGATAACTTACCAAAAGCATGACTGATGAGCCTCTGTCTCAGTGCATGGCAAGAACCAGGATCACCTATGCCTTGCAGAGTTGTTATAAGTTTAAATGGATGTTTGTAGAAGGTAAATTGAAAGTTTTGCTGTTGGTTGACTTTCACATGGGGTTATATATATATATATATATATATATATATATATATATATATATATATTTTTTTTTTTTTTGTCAATGCTATCAGTTTTTGTTGTTTACAAATAACAAACATATCTTGGAATGTGTCTAAAATGGGTTGATTTTTCGTTACTATGACAGTGTGTACCTGCAATGTTAGGACAGGCTTAGAAGCAATGGTATAATATTAGGAATACTAAAATAAAAATGAGCTGGACGTGGTGGTGCAGGCTTGCTTGGGAGGCTGAGACCGGAGGATCCGGGTTCTCCGCCAGCCTCAGCTACTTAGTGTGGCACTCTGAAATTTAGTGAGACCCTGTTTCAAAGTAAAGAATGAAAAATAGGAGGGCTGGGGGTATAGCTCAGAGGTAGAATGCCCCTGAGTTCAATCCCCAGTACCGCAATAAAAAAAAAAAATAAAAATGATAGGATACTTTTTGGAACAGTAAGATAGTCTCAGGGCACTAAGGGATAACCTTAGAAACATTGAGATAACATTAGCCTCTTAAAGATAGGAGATTCATTTGTCTCTGACACAACATGGCCGTGGGAATCAAAGGCTGTCATGTGATTTGAAGTTTTCTTGTGGTGAAGCTAGACATCGTGCAAAAGGAACTTCTTTTGTCCCAACTTACGAGATCTCCTTTTACAGAGCATCATAGGTCGTGACTAATTAGATATTGTAATTAAGTGATTCAATTTATTTGGTCCAGCAGCTTTAGGTGCGTAGTAGTAATTATTTGGCACAACTAGGTGACTAATAATAACAGAGAGTAAATAATTAGAGTCGGCACATATTGAGCACTTCTGTCAGAGGCTATGTGTTAACTTTTCCCTGTGCGTTACTGCCGGGGGCCAGCCCTCAAAGAAGCTGTAGAGCCTGGGGGTCCCTCGTTAGGTGGGGATCGAGACGAGGTCGAGAGTGAGTGAGAGCAGGCTTACACACACCATGTATGTTAAGACGCATCTGTTTTAATTCATCTCATGAGTGACATTTATGCTCATTACAACAAGGTATACAAAAAAAAAGGAATTTTTACAGCCTTGTTTTTCCTAGAGTTAAGTGGGTACATCTTTAACTAGAAAGGCTATTTCCTATAGTGTTTGCTAAGATTAGGGGAGCAGCAGAAAAAATACAAAAGTGTAAATGAATTATTCTTTTAGAAGAGAACAGGAACAGCAGAGGAGGAGCAGGGTTAAAGGTTAAAAGCGAAGAGGAACTATTCATTAGATAAATCTTTCCTAGTTGCTCAGGCAGCTAAAAGGTAGTTAATAAGTTTTTTGGTAAGCGGAAAGTTTGGCAAGCTTTCTTGTCTTAGAGCTTCCTTCTGTCTTATGATAAGAGACCTAAGTTCTCTTGACTCAGCTGCCGGTATTTGTAGTTAATGGATACCTCTGAGCCAGGCCTAGGCCTTTGTTCTCCTTGATGTACCGCATCCTGCGCCTCTTAAAAAATCTTTTTTAACATGAAAGCAAAACCCAAATTTCCAGAATAAAATAATGTAAAGCGAAAAATGTCACATGTCCCTTATTTAGCAGGCTGAGCCTTGCTCTAAGCCTTAACTGGTTAAGGTAACGCCGCACGTTACCTTATCTGCTCTTAAAAACAACATTAAGAAGGATCACTGGATCCATTCTAATAATGAGAAAAGCAAAAGTTAGTGAAGATATGGAACTTATTTCATACCGCACAGCTAGAAAGAAAAAGTGTTGGTTTATAACTCAGGCTGATATCCAGAGCCATGCTTATAACAGTCAGGTCATTTAGGTTTCTTCGAGGCAAGCAAAAGTAAGGTAGAGATTAAATATAGGGCAAAGCTATGTAATAAATGAAGCTGGCACATTCAGCACCAATTTATATATGTAAAATAAATTCTAGCTAGGCCTGGTGGTGCATGCCAGTAATTTCACTACTTGAGAAGCTGAAATAGGAGAACCACAGGTTCAAGGTCAACCTTGGCAACTTAACAAAACACTGTTGCTAAACAAAAATAAAATAAAGCTGGGGGTATAGTTCAGAGGTTGAATGTTCCTGGGTTCAATCTCCAGTAATAATAATAATAATAATAATAATAATAATAATAATAATAATAAATTCTAGATTAATGTCTTGAGTATAAAACATGAGAATTCTTGTGAAAAAGTATAGATTAATCAAAGATGTAGGTGGTGAGAACTTTGTAACTGAAACTGAAAACCCAAAGATGCCAATACAAGATATTATCCTATCAAAATTCAATTAGAAAAGATAAACAATGGGTTAAAAAATAACATACAGATGAAGGATTAATATCTAGAATAGTCAAGAAATGTTTCAAATTAAAAAAATTCAAACAAGCAAATGAACAAAAAGCAACCGCACAGGAAAAAATTGGGGAAAGGCTTGACTGGAAATATAGCTCAGTGGTAGAGCACTTGACTAGTATGCACCAGGCTCTGAGTTCCATTCCAGCCCTGCAAATATTAAAAAAGAAGAAGAAGAAGAAGAAGAAGAAGAAGAAGAAGAAGAAGAAGAAGAAGAAGAAGAAGAAGAAGAAGAAAGAAAGGGGCCGGGTGTGGTGGCACATGCTTGTAATCCCAGCATTCAGGAGGCTGAGATCAGAGGATTCGGGTTCTCGGCCAGCCTCAGCTACTTAGTGAGGCACTCCACAACTTAGTGAGACTCGGTTTCAAAATAAGGAATAAAAAATAGGGCTGGGGGTATAGCTCGTAGGGAGAACACCCCTGAGTTCAATCCCTAGTACTGAAAAAAAAACAAAAAAGAGAAAGGAAATAAAAATGTGCAAAAGATGTATATGTATGCACAGAAGGACAAATCCATAGCAGTAGATATGCAGCTTCAAAGTAAAGAAACAATAAGACATCATTTTACCCCATATCAGACCAGGAAAATAGGTAAAAATACAAAATAAATTCTTGAGGCTAGAACATTGTATGCATGCGGTCATCTATTGTAGCAGTGTTTATATAATATAAATGAAATCCTAATCACCTTCTACAAGACAGATAATTAGGCATAAGTCCATTATTGAGTGTGAAAATTATATATAATTTTATATGTACTTCTCTGTTTTGTTTATACACATACACACACACACACACACACACACACACATATGCAATGGAAAAAAAATGGGTAAATACCTGTTAGATTGTAACATGCACTGTCTGTGGATTTTATGTCATGCCTAATGAGAATGAAAGAGCCATGTAAGGAAGATAGAAGGAAGCAATAGAAATGGAAGAAATTAAAAAAGAAAGGATTGGTGTAAAATGAGACATGTAGAACCAGTTAACATTTGAATAGTTATATAAAATTAAAAACTTCAGAAAATGGCCAGTAGTAGCCAGTCAGTAGGAAAACTTTTCTCATTATCTAAATCCTTTGCAGAATTTCAAAGTTTTACTTACTTTTTTTTTTTAATAAATACAGATACTGGCTTTTGTATCTTCCCTTGTTTGTCTTGACTAAAATTTCTCAGCTCTACTAAAGGCCTTTCAAAATTTTCTGAGCCACAATGAATGTCCTTACCCAGTGTCATTTCCTTATCGCTTGCTCTTACAACATTTGCCATGACCTGCTTTATTTGTCTTATGATTTTTGATAATTTATTATGAGCAAGATTCGTCTACATCATGAGATATCTACTTTAAAGACTTTTTCAAGAGAATTTAGTATTCTGCTAATAACATCATTAAAAGACCAACATAGCCAACAAATATTTTTCCCAAACCTATTTCATGCAAAATTCTGGATAAGCCAAGTGGGTATTCTACAAATGCCCCTGAAGATTACTCTGTGGGTAGATTTGATTTGTAGGACTCAAGCCATTCATGATAACGAGTATGCATGTTGTTTCACAATTTTAGAATATTTTGTAACCTAAAAATCTTTGCCAGCTGTACCACTAAACCTTTATGCTATACCTACTAGATGGGTTTGTACTAGAACATAAGATAGTGTGCAAAATATGTAAATTATATATACATATGTACATCTCTTTATATATGTGTAAGTATTTATATATGTATCTATATAGAAAAATATAGAGACAGATGTCCATATGTTTATATATATGCGTGTAGAGAGAATATATATACACAGTATAGTTTATGTGTGTGTATATATTTACATATATATATACATATATATATATATATATATCCAAGATTAAAGAGATTTTTCACATGAGGTATTTGGATCTCCATTGGTAGAAATAGGTAAGATCAATTTTGTAAAGACTCATTAAAATCAAAATTCAAGAAACAAACACAAAAAAGCTTTAATTAGAAAGTTTGGATTTCTTGATATTTTGCTTGATAATATTAGAAATTTTATTTGGCTAGAGGGTAGTCATTGTTTCGAGTTGTGCACTATTCTGAATCAAGACACTAGTTTAATGAGGTGTTGGCTCATGAAGAATTGTTACAAGTTTATAGACTGGAGAGTATTGTAATTAGGTAATGCTCAGTGAAAGTTGGAATTTAACAGACACAAGAACAAAGAATAGTTTTGCAAGTCCTTTCAGAAATAACTATCTAATAGCAGCAAACTTGTCTGAGAAGTTTGCTGCAAACTTCAACTACTTTCAATCTACAATTGAAAAGAAGGTGAGATGTAAAAATCCAGATGACCCTCTCCTTGCACAAATAACTTTGCAAAGCAATTGTTTGTAAGCAACTTTATTGTTGTTATTATTATTATTATTATTATTATTATTATTATTATTATTATTATTTTGCAGTACTGGGGATTGAACCCAGGGGCATTCTACCTTTGAGCTAAACCCCCAGCCCTATTTTTATATTCTTAATTTTGAAACAGGGTCTCATTAAATTGCAGAGGGCCTCACTAAGTAATTGAGGCTGGCTGCAAACCTGAATCCTCTGGTCTCAGCCTCCCAAGTACTGGGATTACAAGTGTGTGCCACCATGCCCGGTGTAAGTAATTTAAAAAAAATAGCAATATATCCTTTAGTTCCTCTTGACTCAAAAATATACATGGGTTACTCTCTTATTATATTAACTCTGCGTGCAATTATTCTAATTATGTTCTCTGAAAAAAATAGATCTTCAGAAGTATTGTTACATGACTTTGTCCTTGACTGTTTGGTAGAGACAGCATAATGTAAAGTAAGACCATTTCTTATTTAGAACAGAGGCAAAGGTAATTTTGATTTGCAACTTTCTGATTTCTAATGATGTTGAATATTTTTTTCAGATATTTTTTGGCCATTTGTATTTCTTCTTTTATGCTAAGATTTCACCTAACCCCAATTAGAATGGCAAGCATTAAAAACACAAACAACAACAACTGCTGGTGAGGGTGTGGAAAAGTGGGAACTCTCTTACATCCTTGATAGGATTGCAGATCAGTGCAACCACTTTGGAAAACAGTATGGAGGATCCTCAGATGACTAAGCTGAACATGAGAAGGAGGGAGAGGGGGAGGGAATTGGGTGGGAACTGGGGAAGGGCTGAATGAGTGTTCTGTATGTATACCTCTACCAGCTTCTACCTCATTAAGATGTATGATTACAATGCACCAATTTAAAAAAAATGACCAGAGGCAAAGGTAACATAGCTTATTTATTGGGGAATAAATACACTTAAGTCACTAAACCATTTTTACATCTCCTTTAAGGACCTTAACAAACATGAGCACCCTTAGGGATGCTTGGAGAGCTGAATTATCAGTAGAAAAATAAAACTTGACCTTATTGTTGGGCCAGTCCAGGGAAGGGCAGGAAGAGCATGGTGGCCTGTCAAATCCTTAGCACCTGCCAAAGCTTCTGTTCTGCTACAGTATAGGCATTTATCATTCTCTGCATCACTTTGATTTACTGAACAGAATTTAGTTTCCTAAAAAACGTACTATCCTTAACTCAGGAATTACAGAAGAACATCTCATTTGGATAGCCTGGATTGAATTTGAGTTGGAAGTGCTTCCTAAATGCCAAACCCTCCTGGAAACGTTTTGCACAAATCATCTCATTTCATATGCACAATCCCTGTGAAGTGTTACTGATGTCACTGTTTTATAGATGAGGATAGTGAGGCACAAAGAGGTTGAGCTTCCTACCACAATTCACCCTGCTCCTAAGGAGTGGAATCAGAAGTAAAAGCTTTAAGGTCAGAAGAATTAAGTACAGAGCCTGCAGTCTAGACCGCGATGTGTGTGGGCAGGACTTGGAGGTGGTGGAAAGAAAAATTGCAAGTTTTCTGGAATTCTGTCTAGTTATAACACAGTGGCCACACACTAGAACGCCTAACTGATTTTACCCTGGAAGAACCCTCTGAGTTGGTGCTCAACTGCTCCACACAAGAGAGAAATAAAAATTCAGGTGTAGTGGTGCACCCTTGTAATGCCAGTACTTGGGGAGGCTGAGACAAGAGGATCACAGGCAGATTTGAGACCAGCCTCAGCAATGTAGGAAGAAGATCCTGAGTAACTTAGCAAGACCCTGTTTCAGAGAGAGAGAAAGGAGAAGAAGAAGAGAGAAGAAAGAAAGGAGAAGAAGAAGAGAGAAGAAAGAAAGGAGAAGAAGAAGAAAGGAGAAGAAGAAGAGAAAGGAGAAGAAGAAGGAGGAGGAGGAGGAGAAGGAGGAGGAGGAGGAAGAGAGCAAGAAAAAGAAAGGAAGAGGAAGGAAGGAAGGAAGGAAGGAAGGAAGGAAGGAAGGAAGGAA
>PVLC010046514.1:0-11406 GCA_004027655.1 Graphiurus murinus | reverse complement strand
AAACAGCAAGAGAATCCATGGAATTTTATAACATTAAATCTTTCAGAAATATACACAATTGAGAGCCATCTCTAAAATCTAAGAACTTCCATTTTTGGTAAATCTAGGTACCAAACAATACCAAAGGATGAGATTTTTTAAAAAAGGCAAATTATGAAAGATTATTCTCTATAGAGAAATAAAGTTAAGGGACACAAGTGTATAGCTTGTGTAAGAAATAAAGTAAGGGACACAAGTGTATTGTTGAGAGGGTGTGGCTCTACAAATATAAATGAGTGGTCCTGAAAAAAAAATTTTACATTTGAAGGAAAACCTGATAATCAACCACCTCTCAGTTGAGTCTAATAGTAAGTACTCCATACAGCCAGAGCTGCTCAAAATCCCTCTAGGAAACCTGAACAAAGGGGAAACCTCTCTCAAATCTTTTTACAGTGAACATGGCAAAGGCTAGCTAATGATTGCTGAATACAGAGAGAAACAGCAGTGCTCCTGTTTTAGGTTCTGCTCTAAAAGAAAAAAGAGGACACTTTTGTATGCAGTGAACCATTGGCTCATGGCTGTAATCTCAGTTCTTGGGAGACAAACACCGAACAACCAGAGTTCAAGGCCAGTCTCAATAACTTAGGGAAACTATTGGTAACCTAGTGAGACCCAGTTTCATAAAAAGGAATATGTTGAGAGGGTGTGGCTCAGCAGTATCGAGCCTGGGTTCTACCCTTGAATTAAATCCTTGGTGGTATAAAACAAAACCAAAAGGATTATGAAATGGAATGTGGACCACCTTACTCATTTCCGTAGAGAATACTGTGCTCCTTTTGTACCCATTAATACACCGTGATTTATACAAACATAAGCAAATTGGATCCATTGACAGCTATATTATCCAGCTAAACTCCACCTCACCTCACTATAAATACCCAGAAACCTGTCTGTGTTTGGGGCACAGTTTTCTTCTCAAGAGTCCAAGAGCCAGTTGCATCCATTTCCCTGCAAATAACATGGCTTTGTTCTTCTTTATAGCTGAGTAAAATTCCATTGTATACATATCCCATAGTTTTGTAATCCATTCATCTGTCGATGGACATCTTGGCTGCTTCCATAGTTGGCTACTGTGAATTGTGCAGCTATAAACAAAGATGCACATATGTTGGTCTGATAGTTTGGTTTCCATTCTTTTGGGTAGATTCCCAGAAGAGGTATTGCTGGATCATATGGTAGGTTCATTTCCATACATCTGAGGATCCTCCATACTGTTTTCCAAAGTGGTTGCACTAGTTTGCAATCCCACCAACAGTGTATTAGAGTTCCCACTTCTCCACATCCTCGCCAGAAGTTGCTAGGGAGAAGATGGGGCATAAGAGGGACTCCAGATGAAAAAGGAGAGACCCTCGAAAGCAAAGAAGTTGACTTAACCGAAGAGGTTGGAGAGGGGGTGGCACACTAATATATATCAAGGTTACTCACTAAACTGAACTTGAGAGGGAGGGAGGGCGAGGGAGCTGGGTGGGAATTTGGGGAAGGGGTCAAATGAGAATTGTGAGCACATATATCGTTATCAATTTGTACCTAACAAAGATGTATGCTTACAATGTATGAACAAGAATAAAAATTTAAAAAAATGGTTCAAGAGCCATTCCAGGTATACCAAAACCCTGGGAACGTTACTCATCTGCAGACCATGGCAGGGCCATCTCTGGGGAGCACCCTGGGTGTAGCCTGGTTGGTGTTGGCACTGGATTGGTACCTGCCCTTGAGCCACCTGATGTCACCCTTTCCTCTGATGCTTCTCCTCTGTCCAGGTGGCTTCGGAAGAACTACCAGTATGTGCTGGCCTTTTACTTTGCCATTGAGGAGATCAACAGGAATCCCCAACTGCTGCCCAACAACACTCTGGGGTTCAAACTCTACAATGCCTTCCCCAGTGACCGCAGAACCCTGGAGGATACTCTGATGTGGTTGTCTGGAGGGGAAGACTTTCTCCCTAACTATGAGTGTAAGGCCCAGCACACATCTGTTGCCACCATCGCAGGAACCACAGCAGCATTTTCAGCTGAGATCGGGGTCCTTTTGGAGCTCTATAAAATCCCTCAGGTAAGCATACCATGGATTCTGTAGAGTAATGTGCAGATTTCTCATAGTGCTTGTCAATAACATGTAATCATGAGAAAGGCGAAATTTGAGTGTATATAAATCATGAGGACTTAGGTTATCAGGTCCCAGTCAATTCCCAAACTCTTGAGATAATCCACAGTGTAAGGAGAGAGATGAAGGAGAAGGAGCTCTGAATGTTCAGTGTCTAATGAAGGTGGACATGGAGCCCTACTGGGTTACCAGTTCCTGGGAGGCTGAGGCAAGCAGATCATGGGTGGAGACCAGTCCCAACAACATAGTGAGACCCTCAGCAACTCAGAAAAACTGTGTTTTCAAAATCAAAGTACAATATTCCTGAGGCTGTATCTGGCAGTTACAATGCCCCTGGAGTACAAAAAATAGAGTGTAAACCAACATATTGATTCCACAATCAATGGGAATGTTGGGTCCTGACATTTCACAAGAGTGAAATAAAATCTACTATCTTGATGATGCTGCACTGCAAGTCATACCTCGATATTTCCCAGGACAGCAGATAAAGCAGTTGTAGATCTCAGTATTCCCTTTTCTTTCCTTTCATTGTGGCAGTGGGGTATTGGAGTTTGAATGTAGGATCATTGTACCCATAAGCTCCACATCGAGAAGTTTTGTTTTAAGTTTTGAATCTGGACCTCATTAATTTCTTGAGCCTGGACTGGATCCTGAAATCCTTCTGTCTCAGTCTAACAAGTACAGAGATTACGGTTATGTGACAGCATGCCTGGATCATCTTGACTCTCTAAAGACAATCAGAAACACTGTGTTGTGAGTGCTCACAATGAGGGAAATAGATAAACTCTAGAGAGAATTCAATTGTGCGATCTCTCTCTCTCTCTCTCTCTCTCTCTCTCTCTCTCTCTGTG
Organism: Graphiurus murinus; assembly: GCA_004027655.1. Classification (NCBI taxonomy): domain Eukaryota; kingdom Metazoa; phylum Chordata; class Mammalia; order Rodentia; family Gliridae; genus Graphiurus; species Graphiurus murinus. The sequence continues at coordinate 8,413 of PVLC010046514.1, read as the reverse complement.
TCTCTCTTTCTCTCTCTCTCTCTCTGTCACTCTCTCTCTGTCTGTCTGTCTCTCTCTTACGCACACACAAACACAAACACACACAAACCCAAACACACACACACTGGGCATTGAACACAGCAAAGGACATCATATACTAAACCACAGAACTTACCCTTCTATTTTTGAAACAGGGCCTTGCTACATGGCTGATGCTGACCATCAGTGTGTGACCCCTTGCCTGATCCTCACAATCAAAGCACAGGGATCACAGATGTGTGCTACTGGGTCTGGCTCAATTGCTCTGCCTTTTATAGAATATTCTTATCCTTTTCTCAGGAGGGACAAACTCAAGTACTTGTAAACTCATAATCATGTTTCTGTTTGCTTATGCAGGTCACATATGGACCTTTTGATACCATGCTCAGTGACCAAGTCCAGTTCTCATCACTCTATCAGATGGCCCCAGATGACAGCTCTCTGACTACTGCAATAGTCTCATTATTGCTGCATTTTGGCTGGTCATGGGTGTCTATCTTCATATCTGATGATTTGAAAGGACAAAAGTTCCTTCAGGGTCTGAATGTGGAGATGTTGAAGAAAGATATGTGTGTGGCCTTAACACAAAGGCTGCCTGACATAAATAATATGTATGCATCAAGTATTGTCACTATCATGAAGAGACTCAGCCTTTCCTCTGCAAATGTGCATGTACTCTATGGTGAACCAGGAAGGCTCCTCATAGTAGAGCTTGCAATGCAATTATTTCTGACCACAGGGAAGGTGTGGATTATGGCAGACAAGTGGGATATTGTTCAGTTTCAGAAGCATAACTTTCTGCATTCTTTCCATGGAAGCATCTCATTTTCACATCACCAGGTTGAAATCCCTGGCTTTAAACACTTTCTCCAGACAGTCAACCCTTCTCAGTACCCAGAAGATTTTTACTTCAGTATTTTGTGGATTAACATTTTTCACTGCTCACCTGCTGGGTCATTTTGTGGAAAAATTGCAGAATGCCTACCAAATACGTCCCTGGGTTCTAGGTCAACACACTATGACTTCACAACTGTATCTCAGACCAGCTATTTCATATACAATGCTGTGTATGCCGTGGTCCATGTTCTCCATAGAGTGATCTTGGAGAAAATATCAAAGGCGTCTCCAGAGGATGCAGAGCAGACCAGACTTTCTCCATGGCAGGTAAGTCTTCTGCAGAAGCAGGCAAGGATTGGCAACCTGCTGGCACATGTGGGCATCATAGTGAGGTGCATCCTGACTGTGTTTTCATCTCTTGATCAGCAGGAACAGGCAAGAAGGATACAGGCACATTCATACTGGCTCTAGGTATATGTTTTCCGTGTGTGGCATACTCTGCTACTGGAAACTTCCATCCCCAATTATTTAATTAGTTAATAGAATCAGAACAGCATTTTATCTTGCAGTAGGACATGCTGTAAAATATCTCAACACAACTGGTGAGTGACATAGAGTGATAAAAGATTGCTCCATTCTGCAATTTTCTGGGACTGTATTCAATGCCAGGAGACATGATTAAAGTATCCACGTTTGATTCTGGGTATTTTATGCATCATTGAAATGGATTTTACCCATTTTGTCTCTATTATTCTGACATTTCCCTCGGAAAGAAATTATTTTTAAGCTGCCACATCCTCCTTCTTCCTTGTTTTATTTTTTAGAAGGGGTACCACCCCAGCTCTTTTTAATTTTTTCTGAAAGAGTTTCAAAAGTTTCAGAGAGCTTTACTAAGTTGCTGAAGTGGGCATCATATCTGTGATCCTCCTGTTTCAGTCAGCTAAGTACTTGGATGACAGGTCTGTTCCTTTGAGCTTAACGTAGATTTCATTATTCTTCCAAAGTCTAAAAAAATTTGGAAATGTGATGAGTGGTTCCAGTCTTAAATAGCAGACCAGTGATTGCATCTCTCATCTTGGAATGTCCTTCCAAGGTTTAAGATGCATTTTTCTGGATATTAACCATGGATGAACTAAATTCAGAATCTATGTATGAAACAAATTAGTAAATACATGCAGACGAGTTAACTTCGTTAATCAAATTTGTAGAGTATATAATTTAATTTTAACATGTAGAGAAAGGCATATATTAAAACAGCAAGGTCATAAAGTCTAACCCAAAATGTACTTTCTATTTTTCCTAAAAATAATTTTGAAGTGCCATTTTGTTGCTAATGGAAGATGACATATAGAAAAGTAGGTCAGTTTGTCCAGATTGACTACAAAGATATAATGGAAAAGGTTTTACACAAACAACAAAGCTGTGTAAGCTATCTGAGGCTAATTAAATTTCAGCAAAGTGTGACCTAAAAACCAGAGATTGTTAAAATACATTAAATTCATTAAAATGCACACTAGAATTGGGAGGAATTTTATTTTTATTTTAGGAGGCACCTAGAGCTCCCCATAATGTTTCAAAACAAAACCTCATCAGTAAGAACAACCGAAAGCATAGGCAGAAATACACCCATGTTATGCCTTCTTTAAACTTTTATTGAGCTATGAGTGATAAACACAGTGAATTTCACATATTGAATCTTTATATTTTGATGGGTTTTGAGATGAATGAACCAGAATTTTCACCCCATGATGAAGGCTTGAAATACTTCCACCCCTATGGAAGTCTTTCTAAGTACAAACATTAGCTTCTACACTGCATAAAATAGACTTTACTCATTAGGCTAGTGGCAGAGCCCAATTCAACACCACCCTCCTGGCACGCTATGGAATTTCTGGACTCCATTGCTTTACCATTGTGTCCACTGGAGAACTCTTCCCCTCTCTTGAGCCAATGAGATGACGTCTATAGGAAACCACAGATGGTGGCTTCAGCCACTGAGAAAACCTAGGTTTAGGAAGGAGAGAAAGAAGGATTGTTTAGGATTTAAGGACTTTCCATCATTAATTTTTATGGATACTTAATTTCCAAATCTATGCCTCTCCTCCAGCTCCATCCATTTCTGAAGAAACTCCAGTTTACCAACAGTGCTGGCCAACACATTTCCTTAGACAAGAAAGGAAACCAAATGGTCCATTATGATATCCAGAATGACGTGAATTTTCCTGCTGGCCTTGGGTTGCTGGTTAAAATAGGGGAGTTTGTCTGCGAGAGTCCACACAATCAAAGCTTGGTCATCAATGAAGAGATCATAGAGTGGCCTATTGGCTTCACACAGGTATAATTCTGTTTCCCTATTGGATTCACAAAGAGGGATATAAATAGAGTCCTGTACTTGCATGGAGGAGAATGCCTGTCACTCCAATACTTGAAAGGCTGAGATAAGAAGTTTTCAGTTTCAAAGAGAGCTTTAATTAGTAGTTAGACTCTCATCAACCTAGCAAAGGCCTATTACAAAACAAAAGGAAAATAGAGCTGGAGGTGCAGTTCAGAGGTAGAATGCCCCAGGGATCAAAGACCACCTCCATAAGAAAGAGGAAAGAAAGAAAGAAAGAAAGAAAGAAAGAAAGAAAGAAAGAAAGAAAGGAAGGAAGGAAGGAAGGAAGGAAGGAAGGAAGGAAGGAAGGAAGGAAGAAAGAAAGAAAGAAAGAGATTAAAAAGGCTTATGAGAAATCTCAGGGATAGAACACCTGCCAGCCATTCTCAAGACCTAGATTCAATCCCTATTACTGCAAAAGTAAATCAGTAAAAAGAATCCTGACATGATACCCAGTGTCACCCCTGTATCTCAGCATGAATTTACCCCATTGTATCCTGATTTTGTACTATTAGATTTTGCCATGACAAATTCTGAGCTACAATCTGAAGAAAAATAGGTTTGTGTATTCTACTTTTTAATGTTCTGGTACTATCATTCATACAAGAGTAATGAATTAAAAGAAGTTTAAAAATAATAAGAGAGATAAAGTACAGAAATATAAACACAAAGTATATTCATTCATATACCTTGAGAACCTTTATCCTATATGGTCTGAATCCTTGGTATGTTTTGAAGTATATTATAAACACAAGTATATTATGAAATAGTATACCATTCACCTCTTGGGAGGGATTCCTTTCATTTTTCTTCATATTTTCAATCACATTCACTCTTGAAACACTATTCTATTCAGCTGGTTTTCTTCCTATCCTTTTTTAATTGTAATGGGGGAGAGTGACCCCACAGGGCATTCTGTCACTGCTCTAAACCCTGGGCCGCCTTTTTACTTTTGAGGCCATATCCTACTACATTGCAGAGACTGGTCTAGAACTTTCAATCCTCCTGTGTCAGGCTCCATGGAGCAGGAATTACAGGCATGTGCCATCACACTAGGCTCTCCTCTGTGCCTTAAAGCACCAAGATATTTGCATGTCCTCCTTCCACAATTGAACATTCCCAGGCTACTTTAAACTTTTATTAGTGTATTGCAATTATACTTGATAGTGATACAAGCATCCACAGACACGGGTCTTGGTGTATTTTATTCTGCATCCCACCATGCTTTGAGCTTCTCTCTTCACAAACAAGTTATTGATTGATAGTAACCACTTTACGTATTGCCATAACATTATTTAAATGTTTATTTTCTCTGCTGTCCTTTTTCCTCTCCGCAAACCTCAGTATGCTATTTTACTGCAATTGATTTATGAAGCAATCATTTTAATTACATTTGCACTATTTGGAAATTCATGCATCATCCTGACATCAAAAGCCGACATGTATATTAACCAAAATATATGGTGTGTCACAAACTCTCTGAGTTCTCTCTGCATATGGGATGAAGAAAGAAAGAGAGAGATAGATAGATAGATAGATAGAGAGAGAGAGAGAGAGAGAGAGAGAGAGAGAGAGAGAGAGAGAGAGAGAACTCCAATAATCTCTAAAATATTCTCAGGCATACAAGTTGACCAAATTCATAAAATATTGTATGGAGAGGAGTTGGATAATGAGGTTAAATAAGAATAGAGAGAAGCCTGGATGTGTGGCTGGTGAAGTCTGACCAAAGCAATCCTGAACTGTGGTGATGTTTTGTGATCAGTTGAGATGCAGAGACGGCAGCTCAGCATAGGGACCCAGAATCAAGTGTCCAGATTGAATGGCAGGATGGGGGTTGGTGACTGTGGAGAGATGACCTTCTCTTCAAGGTCAAAGTTCTTTCTTGTGAGGACAGATATTCTAAAATACTGTTAAAGTAGATAATAATGTGCCACATTCTAACCATCACCTCTTTTTCCTCAGACTCCTCAGTCTGTGTGCAGCCAGAGCTGTGGCCCAGGATTCATGAGAATTCCCCAGGAAGGAAGACCAGTCTGCTGCTTTACTTGTGTTTTGTGCCCAGAAGGACATATTTCCAGTAAAACAGGTAAAGACCAGAGTCACCCTACAATCATTCTCTCTCTAAACGTTTCTCAGTAAAAAGAAGCCAAGGACATTGGCAGGGAATCAGAGTTGTCTTTGTTCACTTTCCATCCATCCTGTCATTAGATGCATGCTGTGGTCACTGCCTGCCCTACATGTGCCAACTGTGACCTGGCATGTCTCAGCCCATGAGGTCAGTGTGGCACTGATTCCAGGCTGCCTTTGTGAAATTCCAGCACTGCCCACGACAGTCACTTGAGACCTCACAGTGGGCAGGCAAAAGTCTACCCATCAAATGCAAGATGTGTCATCCTCAAGGCTACCTGTGGGGGCCCTGAAGGAGGGAAACCAAATAAAGAGGGTGGCTTTTTATCCCCTGGTGGTATGCATAGCGCAAGCATGCAGGAATTTTCATGAGAGGATTATAGTGCATTGGACCTTGTCTAAACACTATGCAAGGTCTTAGCACACATTCTTTATACAGAATCCAGACATTTAAAATATTATTATATGAGAAGGAAAAGAGTAAGTTAACATATGAAGACAAGAGTTTTGCATGGTCACTCAATCCTGTCATCCTAGTACTTTAGAGGTTAAATCTGGAGGACTGCTGGTTCAAGGCCAGTCTCAACATTTTACCAAGACTCTCAGAAACATAGCGAGGCTGTGTTTCAAAATAACAAACAGGGTAATGTTGTAGCTCAGTAATAAAATGCTTCTGGTTTTGATATCCTGTAGAAAACTAGGTAATTAAATTAATAAATATAATTTTATATTGATAAAGCAATGCCATGATAACTCCAGTAAATACACAATATAGTATCTTTGTAAGTGTATTTTACTCAAGACATAAACATGAGAATTATACACTTAAAAACAAAATGTGATATTGTCAAACATATACTGTGGAAAAAACTAATTAATATTAGTCTCCTTTTTCTCATTGGAAATAAGAAATATCCTATTTGAATGCATGCATAATTACTGTGTGATTTTTATCATGTTTGTGTATGTGTGTTGGTATATGGTAATGTATGGAACTAAGGGGCATTGAACCACCCACCTAGTTGGCCCCGAGTACAATTTTATTTTTCTTTTAAAACAGAACCTCACTAAGTTCCTGAGAGTCTCTTATTTTGCTGAGTCTGACCCTTAAACCTGCTATTCTCTGGTCTCCACCTCGAAAATACAGGGATTATACCTGATTCCCATGACATAAGCAGCAGTATTTATTTGATTTCATTTACTTGCAAAATCATTAAGTTTACGTATGTATACATTAATAAAATGATGAACTCCTGATTTGTGCCAGATTTTTAATACTCGCATAGTATATTGAAAGTGAAAGGGATAATAAAAAGACACAGTACCCATCTCACAATATGCACACCCTTGTGTGTACCAAGCATGTCTGTAGGTCAGATGCCAGAGACACCCTTTGATGCCATGAAGAGGAGTGACAATCTCATGCAAAGAATTGTGAGAGTGAATATCTCTAAATTATTTCAAAATCCTGTCCTATTGCATGAGACTTCCCTACAAACAAACAAACAAAAAAACAAAAAGCCACTGAGGTGGGAATATGCAAGTTGTTGCCTAATCTAAAAAATAAAATAAATGTTTTCGGACTGACTGTTGAAACCAGAGGTCATGTCCCTCTAAGCTACAGGCCAAATCTATTTCCTTTTTATTACGAAACTGGGTCTGGCTAGAATTCTGAGGTTGTTACTGATTTCCTCCAACTTGATATCCTCCTGTTTTAGCCTCGTAAGTACTGGAATTATGGCATGCATCAAAATATTGGGCAGACAAACTAATTTCATTGAAATACAGACATGCCCTTTCATAAACCTATGATCCTTCACTACTTTCATGCCCTAAGACAAGATGTCAGGGGTTGGAAATGCAACTTTAGACTATGCCAAATTTAAGATCTTAATGACCTGCCATTTCACAGAAAAAAATGGTTACCAAATCATGCTTTCAGTGGGAAAGGAATTAAAATTATAAAAAATACAATTTTTTAACTCAGCAATTATTTAAATTTTAATTTTTTAACAATTATTTAAACTCAGCAACATAGAGGGCTGAGGCAACAATATCACAATTTTGAGGTCACCTGGGCATTTTAGCCAGACCCTAACTCAAAATTAAAAGGAAAATGTGTGGGGGTATATAGCTCAGTAGTTGAGCACCACTAAGGTTCAACCTTTACTACCCCAAACAGTTAATTATACAATGGCAATTCAACTTCATTTGACATTCAAATCTTTTCAATATTTTTATGTAACAATGACAAGATAGTAGAAGAAAAGGAAAATGTAGAATGAGGAAAGTCTTCTTCCAGAATATGTCAAAATATATACTAAAACCTGCAGAAGTTAGGATAGGTTAAAACATATGAAGTCTTATAAGGTGTATGCAGTTAATTTTGGTGTTTGAGTAGGCAAAAGGAAAGCTTTCACCTGATCAAGTTGGGTCAGTCTTATAAGCATGGCAGACCAGGTGTATGGTGAGTAAGGCCCAGGCAGTGGTAGGAGGGGACTTGGTGACATCACTGAGCCACAGGAGGTGCCACTGAGACCCACATTGCACTGAATGTCCCCTGAGAGGGGTGGGTTTTCTCTGGAGCTGGAAGCATTCTGCAGCTCAGCCATGTCACAGCCTGCTCAAGTAGTTCTTCTGTAATGTCACAGGCAGTCTGTCCTCACAGTGTCATTGCATTGCTGACAATGATCTTGGAGGTTGCAAAAGTGGACAAAACAATAAAGATAAAATCTGATTGTTCCTCTCCAGATGCAGAGAGCTGTATCCAGTGCCCCTCAAATGAGTACCCAAATACTGAGAGGAATCGCTGCCTCCCCAAGGTGGTGAGCTTCCTGGCCTATGAGGAGCCCTTGGGTATGATCCTGGCCTGTGCTGCTCTGGGCTTCTCTGCTCTCACAGCTGGGGTTCTCGGGGTCTTTGTGAAGCACCGAGACTCTGCCATCGTCAAGGCCAACAACCGCACTCTCAGCTACATCCTGCTCATCTCCCTCGCCTTCTGTTTCCTCTGCTCCTTGCTCTTCATTGGCCGTCCCAACATGGCCACCTGCATCCTCC
>PVLC010046513.1:0-11406 GCA_004027655.1 Graphiurus murinus | reverse complement strand
GTCTTGAACCTATGATTTTCAGGGACTGTAGCCTCCCAAGTATTGAGATTACATGTGTATGCCACCATATGTGACCATGAGGGGCTCTGAGCAGGGAGTGAGACTGACATGTTTCTGATATGGTTTCTGGGCTGGACTCAGTGGGGCTCCAGACTAAAAGTCCAAAGATGAAGGAACCAGTGTACAGCAAAGTCTCCCCACACACACCAGCATGGTGCAGGGTGCCTTCCATGCAGACCTTTATTTAATCCTCAAGAGAACTGTGAAGTAGGACTGTTTATACCCTTGGACAGAATGGGAAACCAAGACCTCAAAGGGTTGAGTGGCTCCTCTGTGCCATACTCTTAGTAAATGAAAGGGCCCAGATTGGTTCCTAGGTCTCTTGTTGCAAAGTCTAAGATAATGTCAATATATCAGGAGGCTCATATTGGTAGCTCACAAAAGCACTGCCTATGGGGATGATAAACATTCAAGCGTCAGTCAGCCTTTGGGTCCCACAGAGAATGAAGTCTTCCCGCTGATATCGATCGACGCTCCTGTCACTTCATCACTGGGTCCTGACCTCCGAGCCGGGTAGAGGCGTTCCCTAAGCATTCATTCTGTGAAAGTTAAGGGAGGCATAGTGGACCTCCTCTTCCATGCCTATGGCAGGTAGAGCCTCGGGGGAGCTTGAGGGCTCAGTGGGGCTCTGCAACTTGGGTTTCTGCTGGTAACTCTGTGTGGAGAAGAAAGAAGGGGTCACAGCAGGGCAGTAGGGAGAGGAGACAGGAGAAGGCAGAGAGGCTCCATGCAGTGAATTCCATCTGGCCTGGACAGATAGTTCTTCATACTTCCATTCTTTCACCAAATCTATCTTTCTTTCTTTTTCTTTTTCCTTTTTTGAGGTGCTGGGGATTGAACACAGGAGCATTCTACCTCTGAGCTACACTCCTTGCCCTATCTTATTTTTTGAATTTTTTTTTTTTTTTTGTGATACTGGGGATTGAACTCAGGGGCATTCTACCTCTGAGCTATACCCCCAGCCCTATTTTTTATTCTTTATTTTGAAACTGAGTCTCACTAAGTTGCGGAGTGCCTCACTAGGTAGCTGAGGCTGGCCGCGAACCCAGATCCTCCGGTCTCAGCCTCCCGAATGCTGGGATTACAAGCGTGTGCCACCACGGCCGGCTTACTTTTTAAATTGGAAACAGTACTTAAAGAAAGAAGCGTTTAAATATTTTAAAGATTGAATCTAATTTTTGGATTACCCATTTCCTTCATTTTCCAAATAATAAACTACTCAGGGCATCCATCCTCACCTGCTGAGCCAGTCTACCCTGCTTGGCCATTCCTTCCCGTGAAAACCAGGAGCAGGCACCTGCCCTCACCTTCCCCTCACCACCTCTGCCTCTGCCTCCAGACCACCCTGGGGCTTCCGCTCTGTGGCCTTAGGTGGCATGGCATGCCTGTCCGCTGCGACCTGTGAGTCACAAACTGTTTTGCTTTGTTTTTGTGACACTGGGGATTGAACCCAGGGGCATTCTACCTCTGAGCTACACCCCTAGCCTTATTTTTTTGAAACAGGGCTTCACTAAGTTGCTGAGGCTGGTCTCAAACCTGCAATCTTCTGTCTCAGCCTCCCAAGTACTGGGATTACAAGCTTGCGCCACCACGCCTAGCTGCAAACTATCTTTTCAATATCAATCTTCTCCTGATCGACTGGCCTTGCCATACCTGAAGAAGACTAAAACATAAATGATAAAGCAAGGGGGCAGGGAACAAGCTTAGCTCTGGACATGCTGACTGTGGCCCAACTGTGAGGACAGTCAAAGCACAGTGTTAATTAGGCTTCCTCTCCTCCTTTGGGTAAAGGCCACTGTTCTATGAAAAATAGCTAAACGTGTCCTTAAAGCCACAGTGCCTTCTGTAACTCTGTGTCTGCCCTGGCAAGTGGCCACCTTTGCTCTGCTTTGATGTATAAATCGGGCAGGGACTGTCCACTGTGCAGAAGTCCCTTGTGCAAGTGACTCTCTTGTATTTAGCCAGCGGCCACTGAGTTGTGGAGGCCTCCCGTGTTCATCTCCTTCATTCCCCGGCAGCTGAACTATAGGCATGTCTCATCCCTCCTCAGTGAGTGCCTTGCTTCTTTTTCTGACTGGCTGGATTCAGCCTTGATGGGCTATACAACAACCACCCAGGGAGGCATCCCAATGGCAGCCTAGATTCCAGGTAGACACCTGTCCACACACTCACCGGGGTGGCTGGCCTGCCGTCAGTGCCATGCGTGCCCACTGCTGTCCTGGCTGCTCTCCTCCTGTGGGTCTTCACTCTGATGGGAGACACCAGGGTCTGTGAGCTTGGTTTGCTCAGGCTATGGGGACACTGTCATGAGCCTGGGACAAGTGACCGTGACAGGTATAGGTTAGCACTAGCCCAGTGGCCTTTGTAAATAAAACTTTGTAACTAGGGCCCCTTCTCCCCATCCCCTTCCTGAAAGTCTGGGGCCAGGGGCCAGGAGCAGACCAGTGCTGGCCCAGCAGCTTCAGCCCAGATCCTCAATATACTGAACGCCCTGACCTTGGCCCAGGCCTTCACGGACCCACAAGATCCCCGGGCCCACCCCGACCTGGAGCTGAGACTTACATGAAGACGATGAGACAGAGACAGACAGCGAGCAGGGCTGTGACGCCAGCCCCCCAAAGGCCTCCCCGGACCACTTCTGCTAAGGCTTTATTCCTTTGATTCCCTGCAGATAGAAAAGACTTGGGGTAGCCGGGTGTGGTGGCACATGCTTGTAATCCCAGCATTCGGGAGGCTGAGACCGGAGGATCTGGATTTGAGGCCAGCCTCAGGCACTCCACAACTTAGTGAGACCTGGTTTCAAAATAAAGAATAAAAAATAGGGCTGGGGGTATAGCTCGAAGGTAGAATGCCCCTGAGTTCAATCCCTAGTACCACAAAAAAAAAAAAAAAAAAAAAAAAAAAAGCCTTGGAGTGAATTCCAATCTTATTTATTTTTTGTACTGGGGACCAAACCCAGGGGCATTTACCTCCAAGCTACACCCCCAGACTTTTTTGTTGTTGTTTTTGTTTTTGTTTTTTTAAACAGGGTCTCAGTAAGTTGTGGAAGGCCTTGCTAAGTTGCTGAGCCTGGCCTCGAATATCTGCCTCCCAAGTACTGGGATTATAGGCATGGGCCACCACGCCTGGCTCTGAAGGCTATTTTTTTTTTTTTAAGTCCCTGAAACAGTCAGTAGCTGGAGGGAAATAAAGTACATCCTTTTGTGTGGACAGGGAAGAAGTTGCTGGTTAACCCCACATGTCCCCCCCATATGTGGGGGAGCAGGCCTGCTGAGGCCCGCTTATGACTAACTTCAAGCCTCTCAACATTGGAACTCCGAGCTCAGTTCTGGCCTAACCTGGCACAGACAATGCACCAGTAACAGCTCCAGGGGTGGAGGTGGTCCCCTGCCTGGGCCAGGTCCTGAGGCAATGTGTGAGATAAGAAGAGAGGATCTTCCCCCTCTTCAGTTTGGGTGAGAGGGTAAGACAAGGTAGAAACCGCAGACATGCAGAAGGACAGAGCCTGTGTTCCTCTAAGTCTCCTAGTGAGCCAGACCTCCAGGACATGGCCACCACAAGTCCCCAGCCTCAGTGCTCCTGGCCCCTCACACCCTCAGGGCCCAGGTGACTGGGCCCAGCACTCACAGGGGAGATCCAGCTGGATGGTTTTCTCCACGGTCACACCAGCCGCCGGGAACTTCACCTGGCAGGTGAGGTTGGTGTCGTGGTCCAGGGGCTGTGGGGTGAGGGTGAGCATGGAGGAGTAGCGGGTCCTGGGGCCCAGGGAGGTGACGGCTGCTGACATCCAGGAGAAGATGGGGGGTGACCCTCGCTCGCAGGCCCAGGGCACAGAGCAGGTCAGGTTGCTGGAACGACCTGACTCCAGGGTCCCCGACATGAGGATGTCAGGGGTGTGGTTCAGGGCTGGTGAGCAGAGCGGAGACAGACAGGGTCAGGAGGGAGGGTCCAAGCTCTGGTCCAAGCTCCTCCCCTGAAAACCTAATGCTTGACCCCATTACCCCCCACCCAGGATGGATCCCATCCCAGCCCTGCCCTGAGGCCCCCATAACCTTCTGTGGCTGCTCCTGAAGCTGGAGCCTTACCTGTCACATTCACAAAGACTTGGTTCAAAACATAAGTCCATCTGAAGGCTCCTTTCTCCACCCGGAAGAAGTACAAGCCGTTGTCGTCCCTCTGTGCATCCGTGATGCTCAGGGAGCAGTTGTTGTTCTGCAGGTCCCCAAGGAGTTGGAATCGGCCCCGGGTCTCCTCCTGCACTGATCTAGCTGGGTTATTTGTGGCCACTGGAGAGCCGTGGTATGCATTGACCCCTGTACGAAACCAGTAGCCAAAAACAGGGCTGGATCTTGAGCTGGGGCAGGAGAATCTGCAGGGCAGGAGGATGCACAGACCCTCCTGCACCTCCACCGACTCTGGCACCTGCAGCCTGTAGTCCTCATTCCGTGCCAGGGACCCTGTGGGGAAATGAGGGTCAGCTGGGCACAGTCCTTAGTGCCCCTCTCTAGGCACCCACTTACCTGCCCACAGCAGGGCCAGCAGCAGTGGCCACAGCATGTCTGAAGTAGACTGGGTCCCTGTGAGTGAGCAGAGAATGGAGGCCAGTATCGGGGAATGCGCAGTAGGACCCAGAGAAGCTGGGAGGAGCTGGAGCCCTGGGGGGTTGACAGAAGAGGAACCTCAGATGCACAGGCAGTCAGAGCTTGTCCCCTCCATTTCCTCCACACAGAACAGAGGGAAACACTGAGGTCCAAGACCCCAGAGAAAGGCAGGGGAGCAGAGGCCACATCCTGCCCTGTCTTGGGTGCCTCCTAAGAGCTCCAGGGCTTGGATTAGGACCTGGGACATCTGAAACATGTGGCACTTGAGAGTCTAGGGTCCTCCCTCTCTGAGGTGCTTTTCTGTGCCCCGGTATTTACACCAGGAGCTGGCCCAGGAGAGGCACAGCCTCATCTAGACCCATGGGGGAGTCCGTCCAGGAGGATACGGGGTCTGTGTGAGCTCCTGGAAATGAACAGGAGGCCTGGGCAAAGTGGAGGCAGTGTCTGTTCACAGACTCATTTGTTCTCTCAGCAAGCGTGTGGTAAGCTCTGTGCCCCAGTGTGGCTGGGGAGGAGGAGAGACATCACTGACCTGTCCTACCTACCCTGACAAGCCCACCCAGGGGCCTCAGGCCCCCAGACACACTCACTGCCGGCTTCAGAGCTGCGGCCTTGGTGACTGTGCCACCTGTGTTAGGATCATATCATATATATATTTTTTAAATACGAGCATGGAATTCTTTTGTGTTATGTGTGTGTGGTACTGGGGATTGAACCAAGGGGTGTTCTATATCCATGAGCTACATCTCTAGCTCTTTTTTAAATTTTTATTTATTTTTTGAAATAGGGTCTGTCTAAGTTGCTGAGGCTGCCCTTGAACCCGGGACCCTCCTGTCTCAGCCTCCCAAGTACTAGGATGAAAAGCATGTACCATCACGCCCTGTGAGCTCCGAGCATGGTTGTTTTCCCAGCATCTGGTATGCTGGCCTCCCCAGCATCATTGTCATGAGCAGAAGCACACGATGAACCCACATAACACAGGAGGGGGGCAGTGTTCCCTGAACCAGTGCAGAAGAAACTTCTCCACTGATGCAACCCTTGCTGGTATTCACTGCAGACTTTCAGTATTTCCTCCTCATATGAATTAGCACTTTCTTTCATGTAACAAAAATCTTCTGCCAGTTAAACGGGTCTCAAACATCATATTTTCAGACAGTGTGAGAGTTTGAAAAATAGATAAAATCAAGTTTTGAGTTCAGCTCCATGATTTTCTATCTCACTCAGCATAGTCTTTAACATCTGGCTTCATTCTCTGAACAAAGTACACGTGAGGATGAGGCAGAGGGCTGTGCAGGTGTGTCAATAACTCGTTCCTTTGTGTGTGTGTGTGCGTGCGTGTCTGTGTGTGTGTGTGCGTGTGTGTGGGTGTGTGTATGGTGCTGGGGAGTGATCCCAGCGGCATTCTACATCTGAGCTACATCCCCAGCCATATTTTATTTTTTCTTTTGAAACAGGGTATCACTAAGTTGCTGGAGGCTTCACTGAGTTGCTGAGGCTGGCCTCAAACCTGTGATCCTCCTGTCTCGGCCTCCCAGGTACTGGATTACAGGTGTGCGCCACCACACCAGGCTTCCAGAACTTCTTTCATCTCCCCAGAGTGGAACTCGGCAGCTGTTAGGAGATATCTTCCTATGTACCCCAGCCCGTCAACAACAAATCTGCTTTCTTTGAATTTGCCTAAGCTAGGTACTTCATATGAGTGGACTCACACATCTTTGCCTTTCATGACTGGCTTATTTTGCTGCGCACAACATATCCTCATTTCATCCACATCAGAGAACATGTGAACAGCATGCATGCACATGCTATGTATGCTATGTACATACAATGCATGTTTCTGCATGCATATGCTGATGGACACATGTTGGTGGCTTCCCCCTTTTTAGCAACTGCAAATAATCCCATTTTAGCAATTGTGGCTAATGGTGCCATGATCATGGATGCATAAATATTTGCTCAAGTCCCTGTTTTTAATTTTTGGGGGGATGTGGTCAGAGGTAGAGCCGCTGGATCATATGATCATTCTATTTTTGTGTTTTTTGAGGAACCACCACACTGCTTCCCACAGCAGTTCCACCATTTTACATTCTAGACAATTGACAATAGTGTGCAAGAGTTGCAGGTCCTCTGCATCCTCTTCAGCGCTCACCATTACCCATTTTTTAGATAGTAACCCTTGTAATGGGTGTGAAGGGGCATGAAGATGTGAAGTGTGTCTCCCCACATTGTTTATTATAGATATTTAAGGTGTGCAACATGATGCTTTCAACTGTGGTTTTGATTTGCGTTTCTCTAATGACAAATATATATATATGTATGTAAATGTATTTTTTCAGGGACATTCTACCTCCAAGCTATGCCCCAGTCCAGGGTCTCCCTAGGTACTCAGAGTCTCACTATGCTGCCGAGGCTGGCTGCAAAGAGATTCTCCTGTCTCAGCCTCCCAAGTACTGGGATATCACACACGTTCCACCACCCCAGCTTAAAAAAAAAAAAAAAAAAAAAAACACCAATCTCATAAAATCAAGAGCAGAAGGGTGGTGGCTCAAGCCTGGGGGCAGGGGCAGATGTGAGGGTTGGGTGCAGAGTTGCGGCGAGACAGGAGAATGAGAATGAGATCAGGAACACAACTGTGCAACTCGGTACTGCCTCTGAGCTTCCGTACTCGCTGTTCCCCTGGTCCTGTGCATCTTCTTAGAAAACACAGAGCCCAGCCAGGTACAGTAGTGCACACCTGTGATCACAATACTTGGGAGGTTGAGACAGAAGGATCGCAGGTTTGAGGACAGCCTCAGCAACTTAGCAAGACCCTTAGCAATTTAGTGAGACCCTGTTTCAAAATAAAAAATAAAAAGGGGCTGGGGTGTAGCCCGGGGTAGAACGCCACTGGGTTCAAGCTCCACTACAAAAAGAAAAAAAAGAAAAAAGGAAAAGAAAAAGAAAGTACAGTGTAGGGACCGCGCATGTCATGTGGCATTCCACACTCACAGGCTCTGACCTTTCTTGGTTGAAGATGACTCCTCCACTCTAGGGAAGCCGGTGGGTGGGTCAAGGAAAGGCCTACCTCCCTCCCCTGCAGCTACCCGTGAAGACATCTGCTCCCATTGGCTCCCCCCACAGCTTCACCTCCCTACCTGACCTTCCATATATTCTATTGTGTGTTCGAATAAAGCTGAGATCCTGTGGTGCCGCCTGACCGCTGACTGGACTCCCGGCTCGGTGCAGTTTTTTGGGGGGCTACCCTGACTCCCCAGGATGGTGGGCCCGGCCGAGACACTCTCCTTCTCGCTGGGCTCTGGCAGGTGAAGCAGCTGGCCGCTCGCTCTACCCCATGTGGCGTGGGACGCGACAGTACAGAGCCTGCTCCCTTGTGGCCCCCCAGCCTTCCCAACACCACATCTCAGTCAACCAGAGACTTCCCCAGCAGGTCGCCAGCTCCTCTCCCGGAATGATTTTCCAAGAAACACCCATCATCATCCAATGTGTCCCAGTTTACGATTTATTTTGCTGTTTCTGTTCTTGTTATCTGTAGAACAACATCTCCTTGATGACAGACTGGCATGCCATCCTCCTCAGCATCCTCTGCACCCGTGGAAATGTGGGGCAAACTCAGGATTAGCTGCCAAAGCAGCTCATAAGTAGCGGATGGATGTCGCTTGCCCACACAGGACCACACAAGAATTACATACAGGGACACACAGGCAAACACCACCCAAGTGACATTTCACACTAACCCTGAAGGATGCTGGGGACTTGGAGAGGCAGACAGGGGAGGAAAGGCGATTCAGGAGCAGGAACTGCACACGCCAAGTCTCACATCCCAGCAGGCCTGGGGGGGGAGGGGGGCAGGAGTGGTGGGAATATCCTGAAGCAGGAGAAGAGGGATCTGGGAGGAGAGTCCCGTGGGGAACAGACTGTGCACGGTCCTCCTGTCTAGGCGTGAGGTGTGCCCCTGTCTCCTTCCAAGAAGAGGACATGGGACATGCGGCTGCTCAAACCACGGGGGGAGTGGATGATAGCTACATCTGGAAGCCCGTCCTGGACGCTGGTCCTGGAGAGAGATGGGCAGGAGATGAGACGGATTCAGTGACCTGGGAAGAAATGAGGACCAGGAATGACCATGCCAGGGTGAAGAAAGGGATCAAGGTGGGTGAGGCTTAGCAGGAAAGAAAGGCCAGGCCTGGTGGTACACACCTGTGATCCCAATACTTAGGAGGCTGAAACTGAAGGATCACAGGTTCAAGGCCAGCCTCAGCAACTTAGAACCTCAGCAATTTAGTAAGATCCTGTTTGGGATAAAAAAAAAGGACTGGGAGTGTAGCTCAGAGTTGGAATGTCCCTGGGTTCAATCTCCAGTCCAAAAAAGAAAAAGGGCCAGTTAGTGATTTCTGGGATGAGGGAGGTGGAGCCAGGTCTGGGCAGAGGCTGTGCTATAGAGATGGGCCCCTGAGCCAGGAGCTTAGTGGGATCCCCAGCAGCAATAGTGGGCGTCAGAGTCAGACTTGGCGGCACACGCTTGTATTCCCAGTACCTGAGAGGCTGAGACAGGAGGATCACAGGTCTGTGCCCAGCCTCATCCAGATTATGAGGTCCTCTGCAGTTTAGTGAGAGCCTATTTCAAAATAAAAAATTAAATAGGGCTGGGGGTATAGCCCAGAGGTAGAATGCCCCTGGATTCAATCCCCAGTGTTACATACAGACACAAAATGTAGGCTTCAGGATGGTGCTGGAGGCTCAGTGGGGCCACGTCCAGCTGGCCGTCCTGGGGCCTCTCGGGGCAGGTGTCCTGGGGATGGGGAAGCTGAGGCTCCAGGTCACTCACCTGAGGGAGGAACAGTGACAGTGTCTGCACGCTCCCTGCCTGCTGCTGCCTGGTCGCCTTCCTCCTGCGGGACCTCACTCTGGGAGAGAGACCAGGGCTTCAGAGGGCACTCAGGGAGCAGTGGACAGAGGTCCCCTCCCCTGTGCACCGCCAAGGGGTGGAGGGGTGACTGAGGGAGAGAGAGGCTCCTCGATGACACCAGCTGTCCCCACACTGGGCCAGTCAACAGTTCCCACGTGGGAGTCCTCTGCCCCTCTCAGCCCCTGCCCTGCCCTGGTCCTCTCCCTTCCTTTGAGTCCCCAGCACAGGGACTCTGGGCTTCAGCGTTGGGCTCCCTGCCCTCCCCCAGCCTCCTTCTCCTCCCTGGGGCAGCGCTCACCTGAGGAAGATGAGACACAGGACAAGAAGCACAACCTTGACAGCTGCCATCCCAAAGGCCGCCAGAGCCACCTGCTGTATCCCTGACATCCCTGCAGAAAAGCAAAGCAGAGGGTTCACCTGCTAAGCCACATTGTCAGTCCTTCCTGTCACCTTAGGACTGGACTATGGGGCCTGTAGTTCTTCCTTCAGCCCTGGAAGTGGGCCACACCAGCCAGGCCTCCCCCAACCACAGGGCCCCACTGTCCTATCATGAATAAAAAAAACCCGTAACTCTCCCTAGCAAAATGAGCCTCTGCACACAAAGATGCCTGCCTGATCTCCTGTCCCCCTAAATAGGCTCCTGAGCCCCCAACCTCTAAAATTCATGACCCAGATGAATGCCCGTTCCACTCAGGTCAGATCTTTTCTTCCCCATCTGTCTATGTGATCGCAGCCTCTTTGTACCCTCTGCACCCCCCACCAAAGATAAATTACTCTGAACTAGGGCTGAGTTTCACCCTGCATGAACCCGTTTCAAGCACTCCCCTGGTCTCCTAGGGTCCAGGCTTGAGTCCACCCTGTCCCCAGGCCTGGCCCACCATGACATCCTGACCTGGAAGCAGCAGGATGCTCACGCTCCGGGTCCTGTGGACATTCTGGGCCTCACAGCTGAGCCTCAGGTCAGAGCTGAGCGCCCCTTGGAGGCTCAGGGAGCTGTTGGTTCCAGGGCCCCGCTGAGCTGGAGGTGACCATGGGGGAGGCCTGGCTGCTGTTCCCCTCCAGGGTCTCCTCCCCCAGCCGCCAGCGCAGGGAGGGGCCCGGCCAGGCCCTGGAGGAGCAGCTGCAGTGCAGACCCTCAGCCCCCCCAGGAGCACCAGGGTCCCAGCAACTTCGGGGGGCCCGTGGGAGGGTGGAGAGGGATCAGTGAGGCTCTAGCCTGGTTGGGGCCCAGGTGCCACCCCCAGCCATCCTCCTACTCACCTACCACAAAGAGGCTCACAGAAGCTTCCTGAGAGCCCAGCTTGTTCCGAGCTCTGCAGACATATTTTCCATGATTCCCAAGTTCCATATGAGGCAGCTCCAGAACCCCAGGGGTGGAGGACTGTGAGAGCTGGGGTGTGAGGCGCCCCCGGGTCCAGTGCAGCATGGCAGGGGGGTTGCTGTCGGCGGCACAGACCAGGCGCAGGGACTCGCCCTCTTGAACGTGAAGAGCTGAGCCGTTGCCCAGGGCTTCGGATCCTGCCAGGCCCACAGAGCTGAACTCAGGCCCGTGGAGGGACGGGCTCGCCTTTCCTCGGGTCACAAGGTCCACCCTTTCTCTTCTGTTGCCTGATGGACTCAGACCACGTGGACTCTCCCCCAAGGGGACAGGGCCAGGAGCCAGCACACCGCCCCTCCACGGTGCCTGCCTCTGCCCCGCCCTGGTTCCCACACCTCTTGGACATCTGTGCCGACTCAGATCCCAGGGTGCCTTTCACAGTTCACCATTCAGTCTTTCAACAGCAGCTCACTAAGGCCGGTCCAGCTCCCCAAAGAGGGCACTCACAAAGCACCGTGACACGC
>PVLC010046512.1:0-11428 GCA_004027655.1 Graphiurus murinus | reverse complement strand
GCCCGAATCGTGGCCGGCCCAGGTGAGAGCTGTATGAGACACCTCGTGGCTTAGGCCCTGCGCAGCTTTAAAAGCCTCCACCTAGCCGGGCGTGGTGGCTCACGCTTGTAATCCCAGCATTCGGGAGGCTGAGACTGGAGGATCCGGGTTCGCGGCCAGCCTCAGCTACCTAGTGAGGCACTCCGCAACTTAGTGAGACTCGGTTTCAAAATAAAGAATAAAAAATAGGGCTGGGGGTATAGCTCGAAGGTAAAATGCCCCTGGGTTCAATCCCCAGTTCCGCAAAAAAAAAAAAAAAGCCTCCACCTCTCGCCTAGAGAGAGGGCTGCTGGGGAAAGGCTGGTTGGGAAGTTGCTGGGCTGGATTGCTGGGAGAAGTTCTGGGAGGAAGTGGTTGGGAAGAAGAAGTGGTTGGGAAGAGGTTGGCTGGGTTGCTGGGGAAGTCCCGGGAAGAAAGATTGTGGGTTGCTAGTGGAAGACGGGTTGCTAGAGAGAGGGGTTATTGGAAGTCTGTTGGAAAAGCACTAGTTGGGAAGACGACCTCTGTACGGTGTTTGTTATCGCTTGAGCAGTGCCCTTGATCCCAGAGAGAGAGATAATAAAAGAGGTTCGAACCAGCAACATTCAGGCAGCATCTTTTATTGGGGCCTCATGGCTGAGGGTTCAGCCTGGGGCTCCCGATAGGTAAACTGAATGCTAAATAGCAACAAGACTCTCAGAGGGATACACAAACTATTTTGTTCTTTGGAGTGTTCATGAAGAAAAGTAGCAATCATGAAAGCAGATAGAAGAAAACAACTGAATTATTTTTATTAATTCTGAAAGGCTATGAATGTGAAAGGCTACAAGCCAATATGACATTTTATATGGTCCAGATATCCCAAAAAGACTCTCACCAGATTTCTGATGGAAGCTTTCTTGAGATGCTTAGGAGAAATTTGAGGCAGGCCATATATGGGGGGTCAGGGAGCTGAAGTGACATATATGGATTTATAGTGATAAGCTGAGCCTAGAAGGGTGGTACAAAACTCAAACCTTTATCACATGTGAAACAGAAGCTATCTTCTGTTTAGTTAAAGAAAGGCTAGAACTTTTCCTACTACCACCCCTAGGGAGTAGTTGATGACTCCTAGAGGAAAAAAAGAAATCAAAGCTGACTGTTTCTAATGAATATTGTCTTAGCAAATTTCACTTAGATAATTTAAGACAATTGACTCCACAAATTAGAGGAAGGACATTTTTCCCAGTTTTCTGGGGGACTTTGGGTTCAATCCATGATAGGCTGGGGACTGTGATCCTCAGGTCATGGCTTTGGTATTTGGAGATAGGAAGAGCATAAGGCTTCACTCTCACATCATAGAGAGTAGAAGTAAGAGAGGGAGCAGAGTGAGGATAGAACCTTTTTAATCCCAAAGGCTATACTCCCAGGAATCCCTCTTTATCAACTAAACCCCATTTCTGACATTGCTATCTTGTTTCTCTGAAGGTTAGGGGGACATTCTAAATCCAAACAGTTATCCTCTGCCCCTGGCCCCCTAGACTTCACTCCACCTGACAATGCAAAATGCATTTAGTGCATCCCCAAGAGTTCCCGCAGTCTTAATAGTTTTAGCATCCCTCAAAAGTCTAAAGTCTCCTTTGAGACTCAAAGTGAACTCTTGTCTGTGAGCCCCTGTAAAAGAAAATAAAATTCAAAATGAAAAGCAAGTTAGATACACTCAAGGTAAAAATGGAACAGAATAAACGTTTTCCATTTGCATTCCAAAAGGGGGGAGTAGGGCCATAAAAAGGGGCAATGGGACCAAAACAGTACTGATAACCAGCAGGGCAAGCATTTGCTTCTGCAGCTCCACTTCTGGCATCCTGGGCACATTGTGGAGAGATGCAATCTCCATGGGGCCTCGGCAGCCCTGCTCCTGCGGCCTGGTTGATTGCAATGGGCAGTGCACTCACTCTTCTAGCCTGCCTCCATAGCTCACAGCTTGAAGCCTTTCCTTGTAGTTCCACATTTCTGGCATTTCTAAGTGTCAGGTTTTTTCTCGCAACCTTGACTTCACCCTTATAGCTTCACAAATTTCCCCATTTGGGTCAGATTGTTTTGCAGGAGACTTTGGTCCATGAAGAACAAAAAACAGAAGCTGGAGTAGGATAAGGCATATTGTTTTATATACTAGTGATGCCAAGAGAGCAAAGGTCCAAGTCTGAGCCCTGAGCCCAAAACATGCAAGTTCTCTTATATAATTGCTAGCTTGAGTTTTAGAAGGGAGAAGTGAGTATGGGTTTTGTTTTGCCTATCCTAAGCAGGATGTAAAAGCAGAACAGCAGTTAGTCTGTGCATTTTCTCTCTTTCTCCAGCAGTTATTGCCTTATCTTGCTGGACTTAGCTGCCATATCTTATGGTCTTAACTGTCTGGAGAGGTCCTGCTCTCTTTACCTCAGTGGAGGCCTATGAAGAAAGCTTTATTCTTCTATCTTGTCCCTAGACTTTTAGCTAAGAGTAATATTCAAGCATATGGCAGGACTCCCACTTCACTTGCAGGGGTTCTGACCCTGCTACACAATGCCTAGCTTCCCAGGCCTTTCTTTGAAATCTAGGGGAAAGATTCCATGACTCCCCTTTTTTTTTTCAGCAAAGCTAGCATTTTGTGAGTGCCAAGATCAACCACCAGCAGGAAAAGTAGCCATTAATCATTGTCACAGGACCCTTTTTAATCCCAACCTTGAGACTAATCTCCATTCTGGCCACAGGGAAGGAATCTGAGTGTTTTTTTTTTTTTTTTTTTTTTTTTTTCTCAAAATGGCCATCCTTGTTTCCATTTTTCCCCACTTGGGCTTGAACTGCCCTGACCATATTCCTTTCTTTTTACGCAAATCTTCAACTGCCCTGACTACATTCCTTTCTTTGTTTCTAATGAGACCATTGATCCTCTCTTCAGCCCTCTTGCTTTCTTTTACAACATCTTGTCTCTGGATCCCAGCTTTACATATTCCTTTATGGCCAAAATGCAAATCTACTGTCTCGCTGTTTTGAATTTTGTTCTTAAAATTTGGTGTAGAGTTCTATGAATGCCCATCGATATCTATAATGCAGTTTGGATATTTTGATGTTTTGAGATTTTTTCTGCCTGTTTGATCTATTATCTTTATATTCAGTCATACAGAAAGTTTAAGGATGTAGGTAAAATACTAATAAGTTATTTGCCAAAATGTAACATGTGTGGCTTCTATTCCATTTTCTTATGGAGCCCTCCTTGCCCTCCAAAATCTCCTGAGCAAACCATACCATCCATCTTCTTACCCCTTCCAATTTTCTCTCACAAAATAGTTCCAAAGACTCACAATCCACATATCTAAACTTAGATATAACCAGGACTCCACTCCTCAGGTACTAATTTCTGTCTTAGTCAACATTCTCACTGCTATAATCCAAGACAACTGACCTCATATCTTAGAGGAAGGAAGATATATTTGCTTATGGTTTCCTTGGGGATTTTATTTTTTCAGTTCATATGAAGAAGGGGACTGCAGATCTCAGGACATGGTGGTAGGAAATGGAAAAAAGGAGAGCACAAGGCTTCACTTGCATATCATGGAGGACAGAAACAAAAGAGAGAGAATAGAAGAAGCAGAGGACCTTATATAATGCCCAAGGCCACAGTCCCAGGGACCGCTCCTTGGCAATAAAGCCCCATTTCCAACATTGCCACCTGTTTCCATGAGGGCTAAGGGGACATTCTAAATTCAAATCATTACAAATGGTCAAGGCACCCTCTCACCAAGGATTATGCCCTGGGACAGGGAAAGTACAGGAAAGTCACTCTCTTAAAACTGCTACATATACAAGGTGGTGTTTGTCTGGGAGCCAAAGAAGGAAGCACTACCTCAGAAGCACATACACATGAAGCCTGCCTGCCTAACACTCAAACTAAAGAAGAACCTAGGACATACAATCACAATCTGTGCTACCAGACCAGCTCTATCAAGAGCTCTGTATTAGGTACAAGTGGCAGCATCCTATATTTGAAGTAGTGCAAAGGATAAACAGAGAAGCCCTCTCTGTTTCAGGTATACCAGGTCTACTAAAAGCTGAGAGTTAAGCTGCAACATTGATTAAAACTCTCTAGTAGCATAGTCATACAATTAGCAGAAGATATCAGTCAGCCACAAATGAAGGGATTTTAAGACTGTGGTTCATTATTGATGATTAACCAACAATTTCAGATAAGCCATCTCACTTAAGACTAGAGAAATTGAAGTTCTAAAATAGCATCCTGAAACTAAAAATTATCATGTTCATTTCTGAGCAAGAAAAACATTTTGTTTGTCTTTTATGCATATTTGACATTCAATAAAAATATAGTGCATACAATTTTTTTTAAAACTGTCCATTGTAAAAAGAAAAAGAATCAACAAACCAAGATCCAGAAATGGCCCTCTTCTAGACATCTCTTCAAGGGAATTTTGAAGAGAAGACTTTATGATTAGAGACTTAAAGGACATAATGGAAAAATACACAAAATGCATGAACAGATAGAGAATTTTGGCTATATAAGGATGGTCATAAAATGTGTGAAGTGGAAATGCTAGAAATGTAGAACAAAATTAATATATAGAAGTCCTTGGGCAGGTTTAACATTAGACTGGGCATTGCAAAAGATTAACAAATGAATTTGAAGACATTCCAATAAAAAAATTAAACAAACTGAATATAAATATATATTTTTTAACTCACAAAAAAGTCTTCAAATGTTATTAGGCCACATAAATAAATGATTAGAGGAACAGTGAAGAGAAAAAGGCAATAATGGCATTAAATATATAAAATCCAATATTAGTAGCCCCAAGATGTTCATAGAACCATAAGCAGAACAAATTCAAAGGAAACTCAAAAGGACACATTATATTAGATTGTGGAATCAGAAGTTAAGGAAAAACTATAGGAGACAGTAGAAAAATCACAGTATTAAAAATGTTGAGAATATACTGTGAGTTTTATATTGATGGACAAATAAAAGATTAGATAAAAAAGCACAGAAGATGAGCATACGCATATGGTAGAGAATTGTGATAAGAACCTTAAAATTATGTTCAAAGTATATAACTGAAGGTAGATTGTAATAGACTGAAGTAGACTTTGCAATTCTAGAACAACTGCTGCTGCTGAAATATGTTTTAGTATGCAAACAGAAATCCAAAAGTTCTGAGTGGCTACATAAATATCAGGCAAAGCAAGGAGTCATACTAGGAATAAGAAAAGGTGTCGTATGTTACAAAAGTCAAGTTGCCAGGAAACCATATCAATCCTAAATAGGTAAGAACACATTCAAAAAGGGCTTCAAAATACATAAAAAAAACCAAAACATTATAGTATTGATGATCCTATAACAAAAAAAAATTGGTCTTTGCAAAAAAGACATTTGAATAATATGAAAGACAATAGCATATTATTATTAAGTAATATAATAAATATTATTAAATACTAAATACATTCGTCTTTAGGGAAACATAATTAAAAACCACAATGAATAGCTTTCCCAAACAATGGCAACTGGAATTTTGACAAATTATTAGTGTAAATACAAAAGGTTACAGCCACATTTGAAAATGGTTGGCAGTCTATCGTAAAAAGTCTAAAAATACACTTTGCATATAATACAGCGATTCCACTCCCAGTTTTACTTTTTTTTAATTTTTATTTTTTTTTACTCACAATGAAAACATATGCCCACATGAAAGGCCTCCAAGTGAATATTCACATTTTTTTTATTATAATATACAAAGACTGGAAACATCACCATCATTTTACATATGATCAATGGAAAAATTGTAGCACCTTCATTCAAAGAACTATGGGTGACAATAAAAATAAATAAATGGAAAAATAAGTAAATAAATAAATACATAAATAGACACACTAATGCATGCAACAACATGGACGAATTTCAAGGTCATTATTTGAAGTGTGAAAGGCAGGCACAAAAGGTTCTATTTATATTATATACTAGAAAAGAAAAAACAAACAAAAAAAAACTATAGATCAGTGGTTGCCCAAATGGGATCTTTGGACAGGATGGAAAAATGGAAAAGTTCTATATATTTTGTGTAGTGCTTACCCCTCTGTATATATTTGTGAAAGGTCATGTAGTAGACACATAAAAGGTTCAGTTTTGTTGCACATGAATAGCAACAGAGAATAACATGCAGAATCATTTAGTGCTCACAAGGGTTCCTTTTACCATCCTACACATTTTGAGCAGAATAACATATTCTAATGTGAAAAAATTACACTTTGGTCAATATCAGTAAACACATCATCAGGACTATCTATTTTAAGGTATTTCCAGCATGGTTCAAACTAAATGTAGAACCTCAAATCCCTAGAGTTTTTGATGGGGGTGACTGATACCAAGCCCAAGAAATCTGTAGGTTGAATACTTTCCCTCAGAACATTGTCTCTTTCACTTTAGAATGTGTCCATATTTTATTAATCTGCTAAAATTACTTTCCTGATGAAAATTTTCATGAAGTTTGAAAAGCTCTTATAGTGTAATTTCTAATGTGCATTATATGCGATCATAAGTATATGATAGATAAAACAATTGGTTGAATACTATATCATTTCAAGTATACATTTCAATTGTATACAAATGTAAACACTTGATTGTACTAAATGCTTTCTATAAGCATAATTTGTTTTTTTATTAAAGAAAAAGAAAGCTAATTTTTTCCAATTCAATTTAACTTAGAAATTATATGGTAAGTCTATAAATAATGGCCCTTACTCAGCTGTTTACAAAGCCCAACAGTGATTTTATTGAAGATAATTTATTTAATTTTTATGAAAGATATTCAAGAATGACTATACAATTTTCAAGCCAAATGCAGTTAGTTTTTTTTTTTTTTTTTCTTCAACCTGGAATAATTTAAGACCCTAGCTATTGCCCTTCTTTGCCTTAATGTGGCTATGTCTATGATTCTGCTGCACTGTAATTTAGTTGGATTCTTTGTTTTATTGTATGCATACATGTATTTATTTGATTTTACTTTCTCTTCCTTTATATTATGAGAATTTATTAACTATAGCACAGAAAATGTATTGTATCTATTTTGGCAGTGAGACAAAATAAGGAAGCGTGAATAATTTGAGGGTTCCTTGGCTCAGCAATATGTGAAAATGCAAAACTACTCCAGGAAAAGGTTCAACCATGAAGATCTTTAGTGATGAGTCATGATGGTGTAGTTAGAAAAAGTAAAAAACAAACAAGCAACAAGAAAATACTGCTTTTGCAAAAGATGGTAACTTCATGGTTATCATCCTTAGTTTCATTCTATAAACATTTTAACGATTATGCTTACCTCACCAGTATGCTATAAGCATGAAATGAAATACATTATTAAAGACCCCTAGCACGAGGTCTGGCATTATTATTCAGAATTTTAGGAGTTGATTTATATCCTGAGAGAAACTGAGTAGAGGAGGCTTGGAGTTTTCTCTAATATTGTAATTACTGGTAGTGTTTTACTTATTCAATGAGCCCTCCCTCCTCGGGTTTCTGTTCTCTGGTTTCCATTAATTAAATCTTAAGAATAGAGAGGTACACTACTGTGTCCCACACGCCACATTTTCTGATGTAATTTCTCTCAGAAATACAAAATACAACGTGGGTGATTTTTGAAAATTAAATCGAAAACTTTGTAAAAACTAGGGAAAGGAAGGACCTACCTGGTTCCTACTCAGTAGCAAGTAATATTATCTTTATATACACCCCTGAACCAGGGCCCCAGGATAGCGCCACCCAGTGGGGCATATCTATAGCAGGACCTGATCTGCAGCCCTTAGGAAATGCTATCGTAGTCACCCTATATGAGATGCCAGTCATGCAAGCCAATCAAACCCAGAATTTGCTGTCACTGAAGTTTCTGAGCTACTGTACAGTCCCTGAAAGTACCAGGCATGTGAGCTAATCTCCATCCTTTCAAAGCTTCAAGTCTGCATGCAATCCAGCTGCCACATCCTGCTGCCAGGTCAGGTAGGAGAAGCTTTGCCTTTCTTGAGCTAATTAGGTCATGGTATGATAATGGAACTTCTGTCCTTGGCATTTTTTCTCTGATCCTTCTGAAAGTTAGAATCTGTAAATTTTGTATTTGGGTGGCTTGACATAAAACAGCATTCTGTCTCAGAACCCTGGGCAGAAAATGAAATCGTTACTAACTCTTCATGGAGTTCCTTAGAAAGACTTGCTACAGACAAAGCAAATGATATTGGTTCAGGGGCATTTAGTTCTAAGGAATATGCAGAAATCTTCCCACTTTTTATGTGGTCATTTCATTATTGTCAAAGCTGCTAAGAAGCAAATGCTATTTAAGGGATTAAGTTTGCTTCCAGTTTAGAGTGAAAAAGTAATGTAGTGACTGTTAGGGCCTGCATATTATCAGCGTTAATGATAGTTCTGAAAATCAAGAGATACCTACCTATATGGCATTCTTTATTTCTGTGAGGGAACACTGAAACCACCTATTCACCCTCTTGAAGAGGCAAATGAGTTCAGTCATAATAAGAACAAACCTAACAGATAACAGATGGCGTTGCATCCCTTGGGATTGACCCAGTATCAATGTGGAAGCCTCAGCACACCTGACCTGAATCCCATCGCCTTCTGTACATGTGGTACATCTGCTATTTGACCAAAATA
Organism: Graphiurus murinus; assembly: GCA_004027655.1. Taxonomy (NCBI): domain Eukaryota; kingdom Metazoa; phylum Chordata; class Mammalia; order Rodentia; family Gliridae; genus Graphiurus; species Graphiurus murinus. The sequence continues at coordinate 2,736 of PVLC010046512.1, read as the reverse complement.
ATTATAAGCAGACTATTTTCTTAGTTGAATTATTTTTCTTAGTATTATAGGAAAGTTATCTTTATTAGTTCTAGGCTCATTAAATCTTCCCATTGGAATGAATAATGGAAATTGCTGATCCAATTTCATGCTCAAAGCTGCAAAACCTTGTGAAGTGATCTCAGCAGATAGAGACCTTCCCTGTGTTGAAACTTTTTCAGTGTGATTGTGCTCCTACCCCACACAGCAGCCTAGCTTCCATGTAGGGGCATTTCTACTTAGTTGACATTTTTTTATTAGTTCTTTAAGGTGATTTTCATGCAGACTTATGCAAAAGAAAGGATATCCCAGTGAAAGATTTACCTATCCCAGAAAGTGCTCCAGATATATTATGGCAGTAACACCATTTGACAATAATCTCTGAAAGCAAATTATCATATGAGTTAAGAGAAATTTCATTGTAAATTACTATCAAGTGACTTTGCAATAATTAAATTATGATTTTATGGAGAAAGTTTTAAAAAGTTAGTAGAAGTAGCTTTCTAGATTGATTTTAACCAAAGATAGGAAGTTTATAGTATATACATTTATGCTGATAATTACATGGAATTTTGTTGCAACTAATTTTAATCTTTGTAAAAGTAAATAGTAATGGTTAAAATTTAATTTTCTTATTAAGTAATAACTCTTCTGACAAGTGTTCTCTGTAAGGATTCTTAACAAAACTAGTGATGAGAAGTTCTAATATATCACCTTCATCTGATTTAATATCGTACTCAAGCCAACATTTACTGAGCAACTATATGTTTTTCTAATAACTATGTCTGGGAATATAATATTTATAGTCCTAGTGTTCATGGAGAAAAATATTTAGAGTTTGATATTAAAAAACTAATTTCATTATACTTTTTTCCCAATACAAAAATAATGAGAGATTTAGAGGAAGGTATGAGTTTCTTTATTTTGTGTGTGTGTGTGTGTGTGTGTGTGTGTGTGTGTGTGTGTGTGTTAGTTACTGGGGATTGAGCCCATCAGTGCTCTAACACTGAGTTACATCCCCAGCCCTTTTTATTTTCTTTATTTTAAACAGGGTTCTGGGATAACAGGCATCAGTCACCACACCCAGCTTGGTGTGAATTATTTAGAGGAGGTTAAACAATCGCTTCAAAGGATAAATGAGCTGAATATTAAATAATAAATAGAATTTCCTTACAGAATATAAGAATCTGGTAAAACCCTCTTTTGGGCATTATCAAACAGGTTTTTCTTTTTCTTTCTTTCTTTCTTTCTTTTTTTTTTTTTTTTTTTTTTTGCAGTACTGGGGATGGAATCCAGGGGCATTCTACCTCCGAGCTACACCCCCAGCCCTATTTTTTTTTTTATTCTTTATTTTGAAACAGGGTCTCACTAAGTTGCGGAGGGCCTCACTAAGCAGCTGAGGCTGGCTGCGAACCCTTATCCTCTGAACTCAGCCTCCCAAATGCTGGGATTACAAGTGTGCGCTACCAAGCCCGGCTTATCAAACAGGTTTTTAAAAATAAGATAAAATCTTGACAAAATGTGAGTAAATTGAAAACATGTTTGTTTTAATAAAAATGAATATATGCAATCCATTCATCTGTCGATGGACATCTTGGCTGCTTCCATAGTTTGGCTATTGTGAATTGTGCAGCTATAAACATAGATACACGTACGTCAGTCTTATAATTTGGTTTCCGTTCTTTTGTGTAGATACCCAGAAGTGGTATTGCTGGATCATATTGTAGGTTCATTCCCATTCATCTGAGGAGCCTCCATACTGTTTTCCAAAGTGTTTGCACAAGTTTGCAATCCCACCAACAATGTATTAGGTTTCCCACTTCTCCACACCCTTGCCAGCATTTGCTGTTGTGTTTTTGATGATTGCCATTCTGCTTCCAGTTAGGTGAAATCTCAAGGTAGTTTTGATTTGCATCTCTCTGATTACCAATGATGTGAAACATTTCCTCATATGGGATATGTACACAATGGAATTTTACTCAGCCATAAAGAAGAACAAAATCATGTTATTTGCAGGGAAATGGATGGAACTGGAAAACACTATGTTAAGTGAGATTAGCCAGTCACAAAGAGTAAAGAAGCATATGATCTCCCTAATATGTGGATGCTAAGGAAAAGATGGGGCATAAGAGGGTCTCCAGATGAAAAAGTAGAAACCCTCGATAAGCAAAGAAGTTGACTTAACTGAAGGGGATGGATGTGGGGGGCACCCTAATGCAGATGAAATGTACTTCCTAACATTGGGACTTACTTAGGTATTTCAAACTACAACAGCTGTCCCCGTGGTTCTGAATTCAATTATGAACTTCTTGCTTTGACCTTTAACAAGATTCTAGAGATGTATAAAAACAAGAAAACATTAATAAGTTATTAGCCTTGCCTGCGTCTGCCAGTGAGAAATGTCATTTCGTTACAACACGCTACCTGTTATCATGCCTTTGAAATCATTCATGATTTCAAAGGCTATTTTACATTCCCTTGTGCCTCTTCCTTAGATGAGGTACTCATCAGCAACTTTAACATTCTGCAGTTCTCACAACAGTGAGACCAGGACCATTCTTGTGGATAGGGTGTGCCTTTTTTTTTTTTTTTTAACTAGCTCTTCAGCCTCAAAATTAGCTTTCCCTCTGGTATTTCCATTTGTCATAAATAGAGATTTTATAATTCTTAATTTTAGGTAGTAGGCATATACTATATACTCTTCTTCTTGTTTGGCAA